>VDFB02022041.1:62222-103330 GCA_007258455.2 Sequoia sempervirens | reverse complement strand
AAACTTTTCATAATGATAAGATTGGTGGGATTTCAATTTTGGAGAGAAGTGAAAATGAGGGCTCTACAACCTGGTGGCACACTACGCAAGGGTTGGGGTTCTACACCGAATCCAATGCTGGTAGGGGAGGGGGTCGTACCCTCCCCCATGGTGGGTTCTTTTTCGTAAGGCTTCTTCTATCCCTAGCCTTTTTTTCTTTCTTTACTTCTCAGTTGTGCCTCAGCCTTTGGCGCTAGTGTGTGGCTTACTATATGGTTATTGCTAGTTTTTTTTCTATGACTTTTAATTACTTTAATGGAGGGGGGTTCGAAACCCCCCAACCCCCCCAATACTCAAGAAAGTAACCCTAATCTCTTCCAAATTTCCTTTTCTGAAGTTGTCTCTAAGTAGGCCTTTGTCACTTTGCAAGGCGCGAGTTTTGCAGCCAAAGAGGTACACTGTGATGATGGCGGGGAAGGTATCATTGCACATCAATATCTCTTTGCCAAATTTTGTTAGAGATGGATCAGCTAGGATCAAAAAAGTTGAAGAGGAGCATGAGATCTTCCTAAAATCCTTAAATGATTTCCAAAGGGAGTTTAATCTGACATCTGCAATGCAAGGAAGACACAGGAAGACCCCCTTGGCTATTCCAAGTCAAAGTGTTGCACAATCCATGGTGGGAGGTGATGAGAATGGTCTGGTTGAAGAAGAAAATTCCAACAGGGCATGATCTCAATAATGGCAACAATGGAGATAGTTGAAAGAAAGTTCCTAAAGCTACTAAAGGATGGATTAGTCTGCATCAACCAACATTATATCAAAGATGGGAATTCCTGGCAAGATGACTAGCCTAATCTATTAGTTGTTATGAGAGCTTTAGAGGCATTCCAAAAAGAGTTCAATGATAAGCAAGTTGTAGCTAAGAAGACCCAAATGACTAAAGCACCCAGATTGCATTCAAATGATATCCTAGAGACTGAAATGGGGTTCTCCAATGATGAATTGGAAGCCATAGAAGCACTAGCAAACCCAAACAACATGGAGTCTTGCAATGAAAGAAGGAGCCTAGAGGATGAGCCTTGATCAGACCATTTGAGCGATATAATGTATAGGCTATATGTAAGGTTGTATAGCAATGCTGATATGTATAAATTAATGTATAGACTGATATAGAATACTGATATGTATAGGCCATTGTAAGGTGGTATAATGGACTATACAAGAAGCAATTGGACAACCCTTTTTTTGGGTTTTGCTAAGTGCTAATCATGTTGTATTGTAATGTCTTTATTCTATAATTAATACAAAAAAACTTTTCATAACAAACTAATTGACATGGGATAGTGTATTTTCCAACACTACAAATAAGGTGAGCAGTTTTTTTCTTCCAATCAAATTAAAAACGAAAAATGCCATATTTACATCACGGAAGAGTTGTTATAAATTTTGAAAGTGGACTTCATTACATTCTTGGTCACAATGAAACAAAAAAAATTCATAATGAACTAAATGGCATGGGACTGTGTGTTTCCCAACATTGCAAATAATGTGATCATTTTTTTTATGCTATGGACATCACAATGCACAAGTGGAGTAGCATGTACTAGAATGCCTGAAATGAAAAAGGAACCTTCTATGAAAACACTTGAAAACAAGCAACCAAAGTGAAAGAGATAGATAATGTTTTGACTAAACAGATTCTTCTTGCTCTTCACAGGTTGAGGAAGGAGCGCATGCAATATGTGAAATGGCTAAATGGAAATGCACAACTAGAGTAGTAGGTACTAGAATGCATGAAACCAAAAAGGAATCTACTATACAATCACTTGAAAAGAAGTGAAGAAAAACAAAATGAGTTGGGTGGAGACATGAAAGTTCAATGCCAAAATTATAGATAACTTATATGAACAACTTTTTGAAATGATGACATGCTTACCTATAGACAGAGGTTCATTGATGTATGCTTTTGCACTCCTTAGTAACTCTTCAAGAAGCACTAGAGTGAATGCACATTAACCGACATCAACCTGTCACCATAGCCAAAATTTTATAGGGAAGCATGTTATTTCATAATGTCATACCAAAAAATGGACTGACCTACGTATAGATGTTAAATTGGAACCATACCTTCCATTGGGTTTATGCTTGTGAAAGATAGTCATCAATGAGGACTCCTTTCCACAAATTGGAATGTTGAAGTGAACAAAAAAGACCAAAAAAATTTAGAAAGTTTATGACATGGTAGAAGCTACTTAATGGAAAAAGAAATCTATAATACCATTCCTATTACAATATAAAAATTGAAATGGGTTTTCTCATAGTCACTTGTATTAGATGTCGTATCCTATTCCCCATCCATATCAGGTGTGCCTAATGCCTCGCATTGCATATTGACATTTATATTAAATCTATTATTTGTGTACAAGGGAAAGGAGTCACACAAAGGAGTTAAGTGATCTGACTATTGTGCAGCACACTTCATACAATGGGTTGCACATCGAGGATGATCCCTACTTTCACTAAACCATGGATGCATGCAAATGGTGCTAGTTGTAGCTACATCGAGATTGTGAATAAATTAAAATGACAATGCATTGGATTGATGTAGATCCTGTATAAACCTCTCGATACACTATGTATATGATTGTACTTGTTCTAGACATTGGGGTGATGTATGCATCACTTCCTTCAATATTCCATTTGTGTCATTCCAAATACATATTTTCTTCAAATTTTCATCATGTTCATGACTAACAGAATGAGCTTGTGTAGGGGTGAGAATATTAGGACTATTTTATTGGACACCCCCCTCTGACAATGTCTCATTCGAATCTGTCCCTCTATCAATTGCTTGACTCCTTTGAAACACCCCTCCATTTTGGGCTCTTTTGTTCGGCACTGTTTTCATTGTTATGTTGTTTTTGTTCATGATGTGACTTTGGAACTTGGTTACTATTTGATCGCAACTGTTAAGCGATGCATATGTAATATTTTAATGTGATGGTATTTTACTCTGATGTTATCTTTATGGCATGTTTTGGAATAATTTAGTAGATATTTGATTTAATGATGTTTTATGCTTTGATCATATCATTGATGTTAGAATCTTCAGTTAGTAATATTGTATTGGTGAAGGGGACGGAATTGTACCACTCACTTGCGAGTGCCCTACGATTCTGAGATTTCCACTTTATGGTGTGTCTTATTATATATATAGATTTGCACGTTCGATATGCTCTTTGCTAGCAGGTTGACAGGTAGAGGACATTGACTCCACCTGACTTCACAGGTTTGAGCGTGTCTATTGACCAACAGTTATCAATTGGGAGATAGTAGCTAGGTTTTATGTGCCAAGTCGTCACCCTAGTCATAGTTTGTCATCGAGTTTAGCGGTTTTGATTTGGTTCTTTCCTCCTTGGTTAACTATTTCATTTCATATTTTAAAACCTATTAAATGGTGGGTATGGTTAAAATGATGATTTAACATATCTAGTTTCAAGGTTGAAATGTTATTTATTTCATGGATTAATTTGATTTAATTAATAAAATAATTTTTAGTTATTGATTAACTAGGAAAATGGTGATAAATTAAATGAAATAGTTGTTTTGCCATTATTGTATACTAAGATTAAAATTTAAAATGAAAATGGAAATCATGTTGGATATTTAAAGTTAAATTAAAATAAAAATGGAAATGTGTTTAAATTTCACTTTTTGAAATTTTCGATAAAATATATTCTTTGCAGCACAGTTTGGTTTTAAATGAAATTTTAGGAAAGTAAGACTCATATTTAGAAAGTAAAATTGTTTTAAATTTTAAAAAAATGGAAATATCCTCCAAATGTTCAATAAATTTAGTGGGTGGGGATATTTTAGGGGTTTGACCAAAATTGGGGAAAAAGCTCTATTTGAGCATTTTCAATTTCATATTATTAAGAGTTTGGAATTTTGGTGGAGAGTTTTGCTATGGTTGGAATTGGATTTTGAAGAAGAGATTTGGAATCACCATTGTCAAGTCTTCAAGCTTTGGGAGAAAACATCAGGTTCTTCTTTATTTTTGTTTTCTTTTTTGAAATAAGTTTCAAATTTTATTATGTTGTTTGGAAATCTTTAAAATGCTATTTAGATTCAATGAAAACCCATGTGAAATGATTTCAAAACTTGCAAACTTTGTTGAAAATTTTGGGAAAGGAAATCAAAAGAAGAATCAAACAACAAGGAAAAATAGAAAGGAAACAAAAGAAATCAGAATACCTTGAGCTGGATCTGAGAAAGTTTCACTTTCATTTGAAATTAAGTTTTGAATGTGTGTGTTTTTCTTAAATAACTTGCATAGTTTGACTATAAATGTAAATTTAGGTATTTATACTTATAAAATATCTAAATATATATATATTCTTAATATATATATTCTACACATATATTATAAATAAATTTATTCTGTTATCATTCTAGAAAAGTTTTATACACAGGAAGTTGTTGTGTAAATGTATAGGGGAGAGTTCTTTTTTATTTATTTTTGAAATACATTATAAAACAAATATATAGTTTTTTTTAGGGTGTGGGAGGCCACAGCCTGGGGCTGCCATGGCCGCCCCATGGAGGGGTGTTGTTGTGGCAGCGCACCCCACAGTATGTGGGGAGGGCGCTACTAGTGGCAACGCTGGCCTCCACAGGGAGGCTGGGCACAACCTTGGTTGCGTCCTTCCTCCCAATGGGGGCCCGCGGGGCCAGGGGTGAGTTCGCCTTTTTCTTTTTAAATGTTTTTTTTTAGATTTCATTTTTTTTAATATTTATTTAATTAGTTTATATATATATAATAATATGTATATATATTATTGATATATATATATATAATATAATTTAATTTAAATAAATATTTTATTTTATTATTTAAATATATATATAATATATATATGTTAAATAATAAGGTATTAATTTTAATTAATTAGATTTTAATATTAATATTTTCTTGTGTGACGTATTTAAATGATGTTTAAATATTTAAAATAGGAATCTTTTTCTTAAAATAATTATTTCATTATTTTAGTTGAAATGAGATTAGCATTATAATAAATGATTTCTTTTAAAAAGATTTTTTTTTTTATTATTATGTATGGTTGAATAAATGTAATTAAATGGTTAAATTTAAATTTCTTAACATTGTCAATGCGAGTTTATTTTTATTAATATATGTAATTGGGGAAACGAAATTAAATTATTGCTTTAAACTCCTTAAAGTTGTCAACGTGAAATGATTACTTTGTGTATGAATGAATAATGTTGATTATTTAATTAATTTCATGTTCTATACCAGTGCTTGGATTGGGTTTAGGAAACCCTAACATTAGTTATGGAGTTTGCTGAAATGTGTTCTAAATGATGTTTCGTTCTTTCTCGATGTTGGGCAAATGGGGTTATTTGTCTAGTAAGTTTTCCAGAGGAGTTCTCTAGGTTGGGATGTTTCTTGTGGTGGTTCGATTTGCGAATTGCCTAGGGAAATGCATATAGTTACATCATGTGGTTTCACCCAGTTTTCACGAACGGGGATGGGTTGTGCCTCCTTGGAATTAGGAGTGGGTTATGTGGTTTGTGCCTCCTTTGGAAGGAGTGGGTTTTGTATTTTTTTTCCTCTAGTGTTTGGAGTGAGTTTCCTGTGTTTGTTGCCTCATTGTATTGGAGAGGTCATCTTTTTTAGTTTACCCATTGGATTGTGGTTTTGTACCATGTGTGTTGTCGATAGGAGAGTGGCTCTTTGTGGGGGTCCGACACACAAAGGGGCACCAGGGTAACTCACCTAGGGTTTAATCAAGTGATAATTTAAAATAATTAATGGGGAACTTTCACACTAATAAAGGTAATGAATGCCTCTCTCATGAAGCATGTGTTTGTTAAGGCTCGAGATGAGATGAGACACATAGTTTTGCATGAGGGTCTGACGGCTGGTAGAGTTGAGCCAGGGTAACCCAAGATGGGGGTTTGGTAGCCTAGGACAACTGAGCCTGGGTAACTCATGTCAATTTATGTATGACACTCTTCCTACATCAGTAGTCAGTCAGCTATTGTGTGGTGTAAAGATGATGTACATAATCATTGATCTCTGGAAGCATTGTAACCTTTGTGATAAGTAACATTGTGGTTGTAGTTGTTTCAGTTTAGTTATGTTTTTGCCTGTGTCTAGAGGTAGATGGTCTTGTGTTGGATTCCTTGTTACTATCTCCTAGCACGAGGGGTGAGCCTTCAGGTATCACATGGTTGGTTGGAACATGCACCTTAATCCGTTGGGTCATCTTCTTGTTCGTGTGGATGAGATTTCCACTTGGAGAGCTCGTGGGTTCCAGTATCGGTTCTTGCTTTATTCATTTCAGTTAAGATTGTAGTTTTATTACCCCTCATTGTTATCGAGGTGGAAGTTGTAATATGTAATCATGCTTATTGGATTTATCTCATTCGGGGAATGAGTGTTGTAATCATGTTGTAAATTATATTATTGGAATCAAGTAGTATATCATATTCTTTGATGTAAATTATTATGTATGGAATGTATGTGAACCCAAATTCTTAAGTAATTAAATGTTATGGTTTAATTCATGTTTCTTGTTTGGGTTTAAGTAACTCAGTCTCGTAACCTTAGGGGATTGGTTGGCAATGGTTAGTGAACTTGCATGTTAATTATTCTTTAAAAAAAAAAAATTAGTTCGTTTGAGTAGTAAATTGCAACTTCCCCTAGGGTTGTGTGGGGGTGCTACACCCTTATCTAAATGACAACACACAAGAAACTTGTATTATGCGGTAGAAAATGAAAAAAACAATTGTCTCCCATAAAGTAATGCACTTTGAATTAAAATTCACTCACCGTGGACCACCCCTTCAACAGTAGATGATCTTTTAATGAATTCAGCAACCTTAAGGAAACGTTTACAAGTGTTCCCGTGCAAACTCCAAGGGCACTCACAAAAAGAAGGTGCTTGCAAAATTTCTAAACAAGGTAGCAGTCGCACCTACTTTAACTTTCACCTAGTGCCATCTAGGATGTGTTTCATCCAGAACACAATCATCATCTAGAATTTCCTTTGCTGCTCCAAACTAGATTTAATATTTTGAAACTTATAGTTCGTCAAAAAACCATATTTCTGCAACTTTTTCTTTTTCCTAAAGAATGTTTTTATTTTATACACAAGTGTGAAATACAAATAGTCCATTCCCCTTGTGCATTTTTTTTTATGATCACATAAGTATCGAGTTTTTGGCGTGCAATGTTATGACTCAATGGCAGCATTTATATCCTAGTTGGCATGTGGGAATAGTCTACAATTTTTCACCCACATGGCCACAAAAAAAATGCAATAGTCAAGTAAACCACAATGTATTAGAGGTAATGTCAAAAGAATGTGAATGGTGTGAATCAAACGAGGTGACAAAAATTGTCAACTCACCAAATCATATTAGGTCTTCTTGAAGTACTGTAAAAATTGAGGTTGATCATTGAACTCCTCAAAGAAAGAGTTCAATAGTTGAGTGATGTTTTCACTATCACCAATCGCCATCATGATCATGCCAAGTTTGTGGAAAATTTACATTTCCCTTTCCTTGGTAGTGTACTTATGTACATTCTTCATCCAAGCCCTTCGAATGTGCACTGTGATAGGTCGAATGTGAGCATTAGAAAACAAGCAACAAGTAAAAGAGTGCAAATAAACACCAAAACAACCTACACCTCAAGATTAGCCTAAGTTGGAAACAAAACAAGATAAAAGCAACAAAATGGAACTTTATACCTTGCATCGAATCGATCCTTTGGTTGGCCCTTCGGGATCTTTGATGTGTATGCTCCTTGGATGGAAAGCAGATGCAAGCTAAATGATGTTGTGAGGATGAGTGCAAGTGGATGAAAACAAGAAAATGGCTAAGTATAAGTTGAGAAACAAAATTGCAAGAGTTTGGCTAGCAAAATGATCTCCCTAAAATGAGAGAAAGAGGGGTATTTATAGGATTTTTGAGAATTCCTAGAAAAGAGGTCAAGATTGAGCCACCAAACCAAGATGTAGGGGCTAAGGTGAGTTGAGAACTCACAAGCCCTCACATCTTGACATGTGCATGTGATTTAGCCCTAAAAGGTGAAGTGGACATGAGGTGGAAAGGAAGTACATGACATGGAGGGGGTACAAAGTACCTTGGGATTGGACAAGATCTCCTCATAAAGGAGGTCCTTGTCCCCATGTGGGTGAGGACATGTGAGAATTAAAATTCCTCAAATATTCTCATGGGGAGATGGGAAAGAATAAAGAATAAGTGAAGGACATGTGGGGAGAAGTGAAGGAATTAAAAATTCCTTTTGGGTGCCTTGGGGGATTAAAAGGTGAATTAAAAATTCACATGGGGAAGTGGAGTGCCTTGTCCAAAAGGAGAAAGCCTTTAATAAGGTTGACTCAAGGACACATGCCATAAATAGGATGAGGATTAGGTTAGGCTAATCAAATGATTAAGGTTGTGCAAGTACTCAGATGGACTAATGACTCATTAGAAGCAAGTGGGAGATTATGGAGGATGTGACCTTAATGATGATTAAGGGTGTGCACATGCTAACCCTAGTTAATTAGAAGAAGATGAAGTAATTAAGATGGATTAGGGACCAACTTGCAAAAGTTGGAGGATGTGACTATGAGAGAGAAAAGAGGAATTAAAAATAATTTTAATTTAAAAGGGGAATATGACTAAATTAAATAAAAGGGTATATTTATTTAATTTAGAGGAGGAAGAGGGGTAAAGTATTAAATTAAATACTTTAGGACCCTTATGCAAGATGCAAGGTATTAATTAAACAAATGGTTTAATTAATATTGACAAGGGGATGAGCAACCAGATGAATATGGAGACGCATTTGATCATATGGAAGTGATCAAATTGGACGCCTATAGTGCCAAATGCACAGAAGCACATGGCATCAAAAGATGGTCCTAATAGACAATACAAATGATATTGTTTAGCGCTCATCTACATGACAAAGTGGAATTGAAAATAAATAGAAAATGAAAAAGGTACGTAAGCGAACGAAAACACACACTTAATATATGGCCTAAATTTTTGCAATGGAATCATCGGTCAAAAATGCATTAATTCTCTAAAGTCTGGCTCTTCTTCCACGAGCATGCAATATGCCTAGCGATGCATAAATTTCTTCAATCTTGTTTCATGAGGATACTACCCATGCAATGAGCACACCACTCTATTGCTCATTGAAAATGAGCAAAGTATACAATTTTTACTATAGACATAACAAGTCAGCATGAGCATTGTCAAGTTTATAGCTAGTAAGACCATTGAAAAGATGAAGAACTATTTGTCAATGTTTCTAATGCCACACCCCATATGTGTTAATGGAAAATGTGGAATCCATGCAGATGATTGAATTGTGTGAGTGGAAAACCATCATATACATCATCCATGGAGTTTGAATCCCGATAAAAAAAGGTGTATCATTCCCATGGGGTCATTGAATGTAGAAGAAGTTGTCAATATCTTGTCCATTCCACATTATGATACTTGTCAAATTGATTATATGTTTTTGTGCATGAATAGAACACACTTTTCACCAAGCATTCATTACATCCTTTCTTATAAGGAATTCATCTCTTACTCATCATACTACAGAAGATAGGACCACTGAGATGTGTATCCATTATTGCATTAACACTCACGTCCATGAGAAAAATGCTTTCAATATAGCTTTTGCATTCTTTGGATAGATTAGGGGTGAACATGGAATGCCTGTCGCCACTTGTGTCACTAATTCCATGGAAAAATTCACCATTGACATCAACATGAAACATTTCTTTATAAATCAAATAAGCAAAATTGAGTCTACCATGCATTACCTTTGCAATGAAGTAGCATTGAAAACCTCTCTTTTTTATAAATGTTTATTTTCTTTTCTGTGCTTGAGGTCAGTTCCTCTGGTCTTCAAAACTGTATCCACACCAGTAGCTATAAAGAAAGCATCATCTCATCATCTTCAAGCAAGAGAGAGTAAAATATCATTCGAACATACACTTGAATGTTGAAAGGTACAAACCTATGCCAAATAATTATTTTTCCATAATTTTTGTCATTGATGGGATCAGTGATGGTATACTCTCTTTTTTTCCTGCACACAAATGAAGTTTCAAAACCTTCAACCAAAATTTTACCATGAATGAAATCATCAAGTCTGCTATGAGGAATTGTTGTGGCAAGGTCAATGAACCCATCCTCTTCAATGGCAATAGGAGTCCACTGCAAATTGCAAGAGGAAAAAGGAGAGCCTCCAACCCGTACATCTTGTACCTCTAGATCATCTTCTTCCATTTCAAACCTCTCCCCATTCTAGGTAAGGTAGGAATTGGACGAACATTTAAAATTGGAGTGGATTATGCCAAGCAAAAGAAATAAATTATTCATTGAACACAAATAAAATGTGCTTGCATTACTGTCACCAACGTGAATCCAATAGGAGGTTGTCGACTTTAGTTGAGGAAAATAAAAGGTGATAGATTGAATCAAGCGATGCATAAAATATAAAACAAATGCAGGTTGGCAATCAGAGTGTGTAGCTCAACGTACAATTCGACATAGAAAACAATGGCACAATCACAAGCGTACGTGGACATTCAAGGATGAGTACATTTTAGGTGTGCCACACAAACTTGTTTTACCTAAAGATGAATGTTGTGAAAACCAACTATCATTTTCAAGTAAACTTGTGCTATTTGAGCAACAACACAATGAGTGGTTCAACTTGCAACTTTGTATGTGGGGTATGAATGTAACGTGGATAACAATATGTAATTATTTCTACAATTGCAAAAATCAATGTATTATTTTGGGAAGATATGTTAGTTGTGGTGCATGTGTATGTGTTAATGGAGAGGAAAGGTTAGAGGGCAATTGAAACCTTTTATGACAACCTTGTATATTAAAAAATATGCATCCATTGCTGCCAACAATGCCAAAATGATAACATGTTGGCTACATCTATTGAAAAAATAATGAATCAATAATGGAGAGAATGAAGAAAGGAAGAAAGGTGTAAAATTTCCTATCAACCATGATGTAAGCCAATGCAAGTTGTAAAACACAGTGTGTAGTTGAACCTCCAAGTGGACATAAATATCACAAGTAAATTTGCAACCCTGCATGTAAATAAATCTAATATTTCAAAGTATATGGAGTGTACAAACCTCTTTTACCTAAGGAGGCATGTTGTGATATTCATCCTTCCATTTGGAGTGACTTAACATGAGCAACAAAAGCACATCTGGCAATTCATGAAATAAACAAGTGAAGGTTGAACCACACGATGAGTGGTTCAGCCTGCAACTTTGTATGTGGCCTATGAGTGTAACGTGCATAATAGTATGCAATTACTTCTATAGTTGCAACAACAGATGTATTATTTTTGGAAGATACATTGGTTGTGGTGTGTGTGTATGTGTTAACGAAGATGAAAGGTTAGAGGGAAACCAAAACCTTGTATGACAACCTTGTATGTAAAAAATATGCATCCATTGTTGTTAGCAACGCCAAAATGATAACACGTTTGTTGCATCTATTGACAAAATAATGAATCAATAATGGAGAGAATGAGGAAAGGTAGAAAGGTGTAAAATTTCCTATCAACCATTATGTAAGCCTATACAGGTTGGAAAACACAATGTGTAGTTGAACCTCCTAGTGGACATAAAGATCACAAGAAAATTCACAAACTGGATGTAAATAAAACTAATATTTTAGAGTATATGGGGTGTACAAACCTCTTTTACCTAAGGAGGAATGTTGTGATATTCAGCCTTTTTTTTGGGGTGACTTAACATGAGCAGAAAAAGCACATCTAGCAATTCATGAAATAAACAAGTGTAGGTTGAACCACATGATGAATGGTTCAACCTGCAACTTTGTATGTGGCATACAAGTGTAACATGCATAATAGTATGTAATTACTTCTACAATTACAACAAAAAATGTATTATTTTGGGAAGATATGTTGGTTTTGGTGTGTCTGTATGTTTTAATGGAGAGGAAAGGTTAGAGGGAAACCAAAACCTTTTATGACAACCTTGTATGTAAAAAATTGTGCATCCATTGCTGCCAACAATGCCAAAATGATAACACCTTTTTTGCATCTATTGAAAAAATAATGAATTAGTAATTAAGAGAATGAGGAAAGGTAGAAAGGTGTAAAATTTCCTATCAACCATGATGTAAGCCAATGCAGGTTGAAAAACACAGTGTGTAGTTGAACCTCCAAGTGAACATAAAGACCGCAAGTAAATTCATAGCCCCACATGTAAATAAAACTAAGATTTCAAAGTATATAGGGTGTACAAACCTCTTTTACCTGAGGAGGAATGTTGTGATATTTAGCCTTCCATTTTGGGTGACTTAACACGAGCAACAAAAGCACATCGAGCAATTCATGAAATAAACAAGTGAAGGTTGAACCACACGATGAGTGGTTTAACCTGCAACTTTGTATGTGGCGTACAAGTGTAATGTGCATAAAAATAAGTAATTACTTCTACAATTGCAACAACATATGTACTATTTTGGGAAGATACGTTGGTTGTAGTACGTGTGTATGTTTTAATGGAGATGAAATGTTAGAGGGCAACCAAAACCTTTTATGACAACCTTTTATGTAAAAAAAATGCATTCATTGCCGCTAGCAACACCAAAATGATAACACATTTGTTGCATCTGTTGAAAAAATAATGAATCAGTAATGAAGAGAATGAGGGAAGGAAGAAAGGTGTAAAATTCCCTATCAACCATGATGCAAGCCAATGCAGGTTGGAAACATAGTGTGTAGTTGAACCTTCTAGTGGACATAAAGATCCCACTTGTAAATTTGCAACCCTACATGAAAATATAACTAAGAGTTCAGAGTATATGGGTGTCCAAACCTCTTTTACCTAAGAAGTCATGTTGTGATACCGAGCCTTTTGTTTAGGGTGAGTAAATAGAAGCAACAAAAGCACATATTGCAATTCATGAAATAAAAAAGTGCAGGTTGAACAACACAATGAGTGGTTCAACTTGCAACTTTGTATGTGGTGTACAAGTGTAACGTGTATAACAGTATGTAATTACTTCTAGAATTACAACAATAGATGTATTATTTTGGGAAGATACATTGGTTGTGGTGCATGTGTATGTGTTAATGGAGATGAAAGGTTAGAGGGAAACCAAAACCTTTTATGACAACCTTGTATGTAAAAAAATGTGCATCCATTGTTGAATATCACATTTTTTGCATCTGTTGAGAAAATAATGAATCAGTAATGGAGTGAATCAGGAAAGGCATAAATGTGTAAATTTTCCTATCAACCATGATGTTAGTCAATGCAAGTTGGAAAACACAGTGTCTAGTTGAACCTCCAAATGAACATAAAGACTCTAAGTAAAATTGCAACATCGCACAAAAAAAAACTAAGACCTCATATTATATGGGGTGTACAAACCTCTTTTACTTTAGCATGCATGTTGTGATATTGAGCCTTTTGTTTGGGGTGACTTAACATGACCAACAAAAGCGTATATGAAAATTCATAAACTAAAAACATGCAAGCTGCACAACACAATGAGAAGTCCAACTTGCAACTTTGTATGTAGCCTATAAGTGTAATGTGAATAATAATGTGTAATTACTTCTATGGCTACTAGTAATGTCAAAAGAAGAAAACACATTCTTTGCATCTATTGATAAAATAATGAATCGGTAAAAGAGTGAATGAACATAGGATAAATAAACACATTATTTTTTTGTGCATTTATTTGTGAAGTATATGAAGAATTTGAAAAAAAAATTTACATGTAAACCACAATTGTAATAAATTATGAAGCTCACTTGCATTGAAAACCATAGTGAATGAGATAGATATTGTGTTGACTTAAGAGATTCTTCTTGCTCTTGATAAATTGACAAAGAAGCATGTGTAGTATGTGCAAAGGTGAAGAGACAATACAAATATGGAGGCAACGGGTTCTATAATTTAGAAATCAAAATGGAACATGCTCTAAAAACACTTGAAAAGAAGAAGATCAAACTCAATGAGCTAGATATTGTTTTAACTGAAGAGATTCTTCCCACTCTTGATAAGTTGAAGAAGGAGTGTGTGTAGTATGTGCAATGGGAAATTCACAATGCAGAAGTGGATAAACTTGAGAGATTCTTTTTTGTGTATGAATTTTTCTAAGCAAAGAAAGTGAAATATGATGCTATAACTAGATTTCAACTAGTGAATTCAAACATTTGTGAACATAAAACTAACTCACCACCTCAAACTCTCCACCCTTCAACTTAAAACAAGCAGAATTATATAAAACACAACCCACAGTTTTTTCTAACTTTCCTATAGTTTATTGATTTGAGGAAGTTGAAACACAATTTTAGTCTACCTAAGACTTGTTATATATTTTTAAGAGATGACTTTCATTACATTCGTATTATGTAAACAACAAAAGGTTTTCTTTAAAATCATATTGTTTGTATAATAGGAGGTTGGAAAACATAGGGCATTAAAAAACTTGCACCCCACGTAGTGTTGTAAAACCTTATATATATTTAAGAACCCAACTGTTTGGTCACCCCTCAGCTAAATCTGGTTAGTTTTATGTATCCCCCAGCTACAACTCCACCTTGAACTCTCCACCCTTGATCTTAGAACAAGCAAAATTATATATATCACAACCCATAGTGTCTTCCAACCTGCCTATATTTTATTGATTTAAAGAAGTTGAAAGTAATTTTTTATTCTTTCTAAGACTTGTTATATATTTTGAATGGGTTCCTTTCATTACATTCGTATTGTGTAAACAAAAAAAGGTTTTCATTACAATCATATTGCCTATATAATTAGAGGTTGGAAAATACAAGGCGTTAAGAAACCTGCAACCCACATAGTGTTGTAAAATCCTCTATATATAAGAACCCAATTAGCCGGTCACCCCTCAGCTAAATATAGTTAGTTTTATGTATCCCCCAGTGAAAAATCCTCCCCAAAATCTCCACCCTTAAGCTTAGAACAAGTAGAATTATATAAATTACAACCCACAATGTTTTCCAACCTGCCTATAGTTTATTGATTTGAGGAAGTTGAAATGCAATTTATAGTGTATCTAAGAATTTTTATATGTTTTGAAGGGGTTCCTTTCATTGCATTTGTATTGTGTAAACAACAAAAGGTTTTCATTCAATCATATTGTTTGTATAATCAGAGGTTGGAAAACACAGGGTGTTAACAAACCTAAAACCCACAGAATGTTGCAAAACCCTCTATATATAAGAACCCAATTGGTTGGTCACCCCTTAGCTAAATATGGTTAGTTTTATGTATCCCCCAGTTGCACCTCCTCCCCAAATTCTCCACCCTTCAGCTTTGTACAAGCACAAAAAACTAACTCACAGTCCACTGTGTTTTTCTACCTACCTATATTTTAATGATATGAGGAAATCCAAATGAAATTCATACTATAAGTAATAGTTTTAGTAAATTTTCAAGGTGCCTTTTCTTACATTCCTACTATAAGGTTTTCATTAAAATCATTTTGTCTATTTGTAATTCAATGTTGGAAAATACTAGGTGTTAACAAACTTGAGATCTCGATGCTTCAAGAGGCAGCGTGTACCAAAATGTATGAAATGAATAAGGAAACATTTGTAAAAACACTTGAAAAAAAGAAAAACAAAGTGTATGAGATAAATAATGTATTGACTAAAAAGATTCTTCCTACTCTTAGGAAGATGAGGAAGGATCATGTGAAGTATGTGCAATGGGAAAATGACAATGCAAAATTAGAGGTAGCAGGTACTAGAATGTATGAAATGACAAAGGAATCTACTGTAGAAATACTTGAAAAGAAGCATACCAAAGTGAATGAGACAAATAGTGTATTTATTGAAGAGACTCAATCTTGTTGAGAAGTTGATGAAGGTGCATGTACAGTATTTGCAATGGGCATATGAAAATGTAGAACTCGAGCAGCAGGTAGTAGAAAGTATGTAATGAAAAAGAAATTTGCTCTAAAAACACTTGAAAAGAAGTAGACCAAAGTGAATAAGATAGATAATGTATCAACTAATGAGATTGTTCATGCACTTGGCAACTTGAAAAAGGAGCATTGTGTAGTATGTGTAATGGGAAAAATCTAATGCAAAAGTGGATAAAGTCAAGAACTTTTGTATCGCATATGAATTTGTGTAAGAAAAGAAAGTGAGAGATGATGCTATAAGTGGAGTTGAACAAATGAAGTCAAAGATTCTTCAACTTAAGAATTCTATGGAAAAAATACAATTCAAAATAGATGATAATGAAAAGGAAAAATCAAATCAGTTGGCTGGAGACATGAAAGACCTATGTGAAAAGGTAGACAAGTTTTGTAAATAACTTATCAAACAGAAAACATATGCATTCTCTAATAAAAAAGACACTCTCAAAGCTGAGAAAAGAGTGGTTGCAAAGTTGCATAAAAGTATTGAAGACATTCAAAATGGATGGTGCTATCCTAGGGGTTGATGAGGGAGCAACTACTCCAAAGCTTAAAGTAAAAGATATAAAAAATAAGGTAGAAGCTCATGAAAAGGAATACCAAGGGGTGATAATAGGTAACAACAGTGGGGATGAGGAAAAATGTGTGGCTGGTCAACTTGCAAATGCAAAAGCAATAGTTGGAACTACTGAAACTAAAGTAAAACAATAGAAAAACTACAATTAACCACTTAGAAAAGGAAATTTTATCATTGAAATAAAGGAGTTTAATTAATGTTGTTGATAGACAACAACAATCTAAAAGACATGAAGTTGAAAAAATAAACACAACAATGGAAGGTGTGATTTTCAAGACATTCATAGTGTTTTGTAAAATTCCATGTTGCAAAACCCTAGGTGTTAAGAAGTTAACTACATTCATGTTGTCTAAATAGAAAAAGGTTTTCAAGACATGAACATACTATTTTGTAAAACTCCATTTTGCAAAATTCTAGGTGTTAAGAAGCAAACTACATTCATGTTTTCCAAACAATAAAAGGTTTTCAAGACATAAATACTATTTTGTAAAATTCCATGTTGCAAAACCCTAGGTATTAAGAAGCAAACTACATTCATGCTATCTAAATAGCAAAAAAAATTCAAGAAATTCATACTGTTTTGTAAAATTCCATATTGCAAAACCTTAGGTGTTAAGAAGCAAGGAACCCACAATGAGACAACCCTCTACATTTAAACAAGGAGATTCAAATAACTAAAAACCCACATTGTGTTATCCAAATTACAATTATTTTGTGTTTATTTTTCAATCATGCAAAATTTAAATGTAATTTTTACTCAAATTTAAATTCCTTATAAATCTTGAGGGGGCCTTTCAATACACTCGCACTATCTAAATTGCAAAATCTTTTCAAGACATTCATTTTGTGTCACAAAACCCTAGGAGCTAAGAAGCAAACTACATTCATGTTGTCTAAACAGCAAAAGGTTTCCAAGACATTCATACTATTTTTTTAAATTTCATGTTGCAAAACCATAGGTGTTAAGAAGCACACTACATTCTTGTTGTCTAAACAACAAAAGGTTTTCAAGACATTCATACTATTTTGTAAAATTCCATGTTGCAAAACCCTACGTTTTATGAAGCAAGCAACCCATTGTGACACAACCCTTTACATTTGTGGACATGAAAAAAGTAACTCTTTTACTTTTTCTTGTTTTGTCCCTCCTTGTGCTTGTTTGGCTTGATTTTTCCTTGATTTAATGTTGCAATGTGTCCCACACATTCACATTAGGTCTTGAATCTTTATGAATCATTAAGACTTTATGATGTCTTGTAAAGGTGTTGTGAAGTGTTGTGAAACATTTTCACACTTTTCTAGACTCTTCTTATTATAATTCACCTGCATACCCTCTTTTTATCACTTAACAAGTCTTGTTCTAAAGTGTTGTAAAGTCTTCTAACAAACTTTCATGCTTTTCTAGGCTTGTCATTAACAAATACACCTTTCTTATGCTTTATTTGGCCCCTTTATGCACTTACATGCCTTAATTAAGTGTATTTCTGAGTACAAACTCAACAAACAATATTAAAGACAACTCAATTCCTGACACCCACTCATATTCCTTGAGTGGGACCCATTCTCCTAGGGTGGCGAATGAGTCCCTCTTGGCACAAAAATCAAAATAAATTCAAATTACTAACGATTTTTTATTCCTAAAGACCTAAGGTCAACCTGTGATGTATTTTCAAGAAATTAGGGAATAAATGTGTCTAATTACATTATTTTCTATTCATTTTAACCCCCATTCATTCAAGTATTCATTCTTGCAATCAATCCATCTAAACATTCACTTAAGCATCATAGCATCATTCAATCAAGCAATTATCAAGCATCTTGGAGCAGCCATTGACATATCTTCAGACTTCAACAATAAGGGTTTGGTGAGTCTATGACATTTGCATGTTATTTTTTCATCATTCCTTTCTTATTTCATTTCATTATCAAGGGTTTGATTACCAAAGTGGGGTTTGACCAAGGCAAACCCCTATACTCTAACCCTTAACCATTTTTCCCCTCTTTGCCTGTGTGTTTGCAGGTCTTGTAGGCATATTTTTCGAGGATAGAGGTGTTGAAAAGTAGTCAATAAGCCATCTAAGTCATCATAGTCAACATATCCCTAATTGGAGCTTGAAGACCTTTTCAGCCCATTTTCTACAAATTCAGATCTAACAACCTAACAAGAAGAAAAGTCCAGACTAGGACCCACATAATTGACCTTTGACTTTACAGATTTTTGTAGGTGGACTAATTTTCCATCTGTGGTGAATGATTCCAACTGCTAGGCTAGAAAAATATTTTTCTGAAGTTTTGAGTTCCCAGCATCCTAAAACTTGTTTTGGCAGATTTTACCAGAAACTGAATTGATTCACCATCTGTGGCAAATGAGTCTCGATTGGCATCAATATTGAATTTTGTAGCATTCTAGAACCTTCCCTGATCTTCTTTCAATTTTTAGGTGCACCCCATTCAGTCTCATTCAATTATGTTTTCATGTATGCATGTTTCTAGTTCATGTTTGCATACAACACTGTGTTTTCAAACATTTCATATTTCTTAGTTTGCATTCAATAATTGATCTATTTCATTAGTTTTATGCATTTATTTAATTTAATTTATGCATATTACATCCACATTACATCAATATTTGAATGTAACATTGCATTTTGGCACCCAATCTTATCTCCTTTTAGGTGAAAAACCCTAGAAAGAGCTTATAGCATTGTGGTTTGCCAAAATCTTTAGTTACATTTTGGTGAACCTGAATTTAGAGCATTTTTACTTCTGATTTCAAGTGCATTTTGCATCAAAATTGCATTAGGTTTTTCATTCTTTTGCATCCTATGGTTTTCAAAAATTGCATTAGTGCAAACATCATATAGCTTTCATTTTTGCATTTCAAATCATTAAAAAACACTGCATTTCTACATTTGCATCATAATTCTATATAACATAATCTAAAAAACATCAAATTGAATTTCAAATTTATGAAAAAACTCAAAAAACTTCATCCCTGGACTCATTTGCCACCTTGGGCGAATCAGTCCAGTTGCACATTTTGCACTGCATTTTCTACATTACAGTTTTTGGTTATTATAGTTTGTCATATTTTCCAAATTTTTTGTTTTCTTCTCTTTCTTGCATATTATTTTACTTTCATCATGGATTTTTTCTTTAATAAGTTTTGGATGTCATTAAAATCCTTAGTGGACATGTCAAATTGTGCCTTTGGAACTATTCCTAATGACCTTGAGCTTCCTCATGCTCCTTCAACTCCTCGTGAATGTTCTCCTTCTGTTGTTGACATCATTGGAGAAGATGATGATAGCATGAACAAGTTCTTAAATGAATACTTTGACAATCTTGAAGCTAATGCATCCTTTTACCCATCCATGAAACAATCAAACCTTCCTATTGTCTCACCTCTTGATATGTTTGGTTACTTACATCTTGAAACAATTGAAGGACCTAAGTTCCCTCCAATAGGTGGACCTAGTTCTTCTACACAACCACCTTCTCAACCATTTTATGATCACAAAATCACTAGTACTCCAATCCACCTTGAAGAAACATATGGCAAAGGTTTTACCATTTTAAGCAAACAAGGATGTGACACAACAACTAAGCATAACATTCATCAACTATTAGAACAAAATCCAAAAGATGAAAACACAACAAGGTTAGGATATCAAGATCCCCCTAATGACAGCAATCCTCCTTTTGAATACTGGAGACTTCGAGATGATGGCACAGTGATTTTTTATTCCCCTCCCGACTTGAATGTTCTCCTTCCACGTGAACAACCCTTACATGATTCCAATGACAAGGATGTTAGGATCCCCATGGGTCATCTTCCTCCAATCCATGAAAAATATGAATCTAGTAAATGCAAATGACCTTACAAATTGAGAAAACTAAATTTTCCTCTCCATCCACTACCTAAATGTGAAAGGAAACTCCAAATGTTTTTAAGTAGAGGTCTCATCCTATTACCACCTATGAATAGGTTGGTAATCCATCCTAAATATTCCAATATACCTTGTTGTAAATACCATCATGTTCTCGGACATCGAACTGATGAGTGTCAGAAATTGAAGGAAATATTGAGTAAGTACCACTCTGATGACATTGACTATATCCTATCATCCCATAGTACCCTACTACTCACCTTATCATGTAATAGTTGTATAATCTTCCATTCTCACTATTACATGATCTTTCCCACCACCTATCTCAGCTCATTCTTGCCTTCCACTCAGTGGGGGAAAGAAGTCATTAGCCTTGTCCTAGTAATGCATTTGTCCTTGTCCCCTAGCTATGTTTTTCACCTTTCGCTTGTCCTGATTGAGAATGGGAGGTGAATGACTCGCTTAATGGTTGACTTTCCTTTGCATTACTGGTATTTTCTTTTCTTTTCTTTTATATGTGTGTATCGTGTTCCCCCGTAATGTGACATTTGATGTTTTCCTCTCTTTGTGACATTCTTCTATTTGTACCTTCATTCTTCTCTCTATCGTACATCACTTTTTCTGCTTTTCGCTTGATTTTTTCCCTTTTGGGGATGACACAAAGTGTTGATATTTCATATGTCTCTTCCATGTTGACCCAATCAATCCTTTTTACTTTTATTTTTCGCTTTTGTTTTGTGTTTTTTCCTTTTGGGGATGATGCAAGCCATTGAGACTGCAATGTCTCTCTCATGTTGACCCAAAAATCCTTTTCATTTTAATTTTATTTTGTTTTGTGTTTTCCTTTTAAGGACGATGCAAAGCATTGAGATATCATGTCTCTTCCATGTTGACCCAAAATGGACTTTCTTTTTCTTTTTATTTCGCTCTCTTTGTGTCATTCTTCTAGTTCTATGTATTTGGGGAATGATGACAGTTTTGAGCTCTTTAATCAAAACATTGTAGCAACGAACATACTGACCCCAAATCCATAGATCCCTTATGTGTTTGGTGTGTTCCTTTTTGGGGGAAACCCTTCTTTCTTTTGTTTCTTTTCCTTCACATGACGCAACCTTACCAAGAAACGTATGACTTGGCATAGGAGTTTTCTAGGTTGGATCTCATGTCTTGTTTCTTTTTTTATTTTTCATTTGCTACTTTAAAGTAATTTCTCACAGAACAATGTTAGCAATTCCTTGAAAGTGGGGGCATACATTGGCATTATTCATTTGCATTCTTCTTGGTTCTTATTGCAGCCTTGTTACTTCATATGATGCATTTGTCACTTTGTGGATGACATTGGGAATGATGTCCTTCATAAGCGTGATCTATCTTAGCATATTACATTCCTCTTAGTGGCCTGATGCGACACACTACATCCCCTAAGTTGTGAATATTCTATTCTTTGGCTAGTCCTCTCTTGGAGACATTAGACACAATGTTCCCTAAGTTAAGACCTTGCGTGAACTAAGCAAGACTCATTTGAACAGTTTTTTTGCATGTTGCATTTTGCATTTACATGGCCACCTTGCATAACACAACTTGCATGTATGTGGTTCCATTGCATTTGTTCATAAGTTCTATGCATACGAACCTTTGCTTGTCTCATGAAGCACGAAATGCCATTTTTCTTTTTGATACCTTATTAAAGTTATCAAGAGGTATAACTTTGATATGGTTGAGTGGGAAATCCCATTCCAAGGCATGAATTTTCCCCATAACCACCTTGTGGATTTCACACCCCATGGATAACCAGAAGTTTTGTGGCCCCAAATTGAGTATGTTGTGGATTTCTCACCCCATGGAAAATAAAAATTTGTGTGGCCCCAGAGTGAGTATATTCAGGCCTTCTCACCTGGCGAACAACCATGAGTTCAGTCACCCCAGAGTGAGTGCATTTTATTTCCAAACAAATAGCCTAGATCTAATCCACAAATGAACTGGATAGATGATCGAAGCTTTCTTTTCTTCCCTTCATTTTTCTTCATCACTTTCATGTGTGTTCCTTTGTGCTTATGATTGATTTTCCATGGGATCTTGATCCTAGGGGCTTGATCATCCCTCTTGGTTGATGTTGTCTAATCTTACCAAGCATTAGTACATTTGGACCCCTCCTGAGATTCATTTCTATACTTTAGTGCGAGTTTGAAGCAGGTTCATCCTCTCACTAAAGTGGGGGCTAACTATGGACATGGAAAAAGTAACCCTTTTACTTTTTCTTGTTTTTTCCCTCCTTGTGCTTATTTGGCTTTATTTTTCCTTAATTTAATGTTGCAATGTGGCCCACACATTCACATTAGGTCTTGAGTCTTTATGAATCATTAAGACTTTATGATGTCTTGTAAAGGTGTTGTGAAGTGTTGTGAAACATTTTCACACTTTTCTAGACTCTTCTTATTATAATTCACCTATATACCCTCTTTTTATCACTTACCAAGTCTTGTTCTAAAATGTTGTAAAGTCTTGTAACAAACTTTCATGCTTTTCTAGGCTTTTCATTAACAAATACACCTTTCTTATGCTTTATTTGGCCCTTTTATGCACTTATAGGCCTTAATTAAGTGTATTTTTTAGTACAAACCCGACAAACAACATTAAAGACAACTCAATTCTTGACACCCACTCATATGCCTTGAGTGGGACCCATTCGCCCAGGATGCTAAATGAGTCCCTCTTGGCACAAAAATCAAAATAATTTCAAATTACTAACGAGTTTTTATTCCTAAAGACCTAAGGTCAACCTGTGATGTATTTTTGGGAAATTAGGGCATAAATGTGTATAAATACATGATTTCCTATTCATTTTAACCACCATTCATTCAAGTATTCATTCTTGCATTCAATCCATCTAATCATTCACTTAAGCATCACAGCATCATTCAATCAAGCAATTATCAAGCATCTTGGAGCAGCCATTGACATATCTTCAGACTTCAACAACAAGGGTTTGGTGATTCTATGAAATTTGCATGTTATTTTATCATCATTCCTTTCTAATTTCATTTCATTATCAATGGTTTGATTACCAAAGTGGGGTTTGACCAAGGAAAACCCCTATACTCTAACCCTTAACCATTTTTCCCCTCTTTACATGTGTGTTTGTAAGTCTTGTAAGCAAATTTTTCAAGAATAGAATAGGTGTTGAAAAGTAGTCAATAATTCATCTAAGTCATCATAGTCAACATAACCCTAATTGGAGCTTCAAGACCTTTTTCAGCCCGTTTTTTGCAGATTCAGATCCGGCAACTCAACAAGCAAAAAAGTGAAAACCAGGACCCACAGAGTCGACCTTTGTTTTTGCAAATTTCTATACGTGGACTAATTCACCATCTATGGCGAATGATTCCCACTGCTAGTCTAGAAAAATATTTTTCTAAAGTTCTGAGTTCCCAGCATCCTGAAACCTATTCCAACAGATTTTACCAGGAACTGGATTGATTTTCCATTTGTGTCGAATGAGTCCTGGTGGGCATCAACATTGAATTTTGTAGTGTTCTAGAACCTTCCCATATCTTCTTTTAGTTTCCAGGTGCACCCCATTCAGTCTCATTCAATTTTTTTTCATTTGTGCATGTTTCTAGTTCATAGTTTGCATACAACACTGTGTTTTCAAACATTTCATATTTCTTAGTTTGCATTCAATAATTGATCTATTTCATTAGTTTTTTGCATTTAGTTTATTTCATTTAGGAATATTTCACCCACATCACATCAATATTTGAATGTAGCATTGAATTTTGGCACCCAATCTTATCGCCTTTTAGGTGAAAAACTCTAGAAGGAGCTTATAGCATTATGGTTTGCCAAAATTTTTGGTTACAACATTTAAACAAGGAGATTCAAATAAATGAAAACCCACATTGTGTTTTCCAAATTCCAATTATTTTGTGCACTTTATTTTTCAATAATGCAAAATTTAAATGTATTTTTTACTCAAATTAAAAGTCCTTATAAATTTTGAAGGGGCCTTTCAATACATTCATACTGTCTAAAATACAAAATATTTTCAAGACATTCATTTTTTTTTGTAAAAATTCATGTTGGAAAACCCTAGGTGTTAAGAAACAAGAAACCCATATAGTGTTGTAAAACCCTCTACAACCCAATTGATTAGCACCCCTCACCTTGATTTGGTCAATTTTCTCCTCCAACTCCTCCATGTGCACTCCAAACTTCAGCTTTCAATGTGCTGACTGAAAACATACCTCAATTTGGTCAATTTTCTCCTCTATCTCCTCCACGTGCACTCCAACCTTCAGCTTTCAATGTGCAAACTAGTAACGCAATTTTTTCCCTCTTCTTTCTCCAAATTGAAAACGCACACGTCTATCCACTTTGAATTCTCATGCCAGAAAAAAGCTTTGAAAATGATAACTTCTAATGTAAGCCATGGGACCTAGTTTTATCGACTGGCAGGAGGCACAAAAAATGACCTAATGGCAATGTTAACTCCTTCATACCATTTCCCTAATGTTTGGTCCCATCTGTCAGTTTCGTCACTTTTATCCCTATTTTGGCAAGCCCCACACTATGTTGTCTCATCATGTTATGTATGTTTCTATATATGTTTTTATGTATGGTTTCATGCATTTTTTTATATATATAGGTGCATTTTGTTAGGAGATTAATCACATCCTAACTTGTAAAACCTATTCTTTTAGAGGTCAATGGCACCCACCTACTTATTTTTAGGGTTTGGTTAATTATGTGATCATTGTATCACTTTTTTTTCTCTGGTTCAAACCATTAAATGCCTTTATTCCAGGATTCCTTCATTACTTTGAAATTTTGACTTGTTATTTTCTATTTCATGTGTAAAATATGAAATCAATTCTAAAATAAATAAAGAACATTTTCTTCCATCAATTGTGGTGACCTCTATTTTGGAGAATGATGGTGATCAATTGAACAATTTGGGGTTGTTTCATCATGGCTTGGGGAAATACTAGTATCTTAGTAGTCTATTATTAATGATTACAAATAAATATTGCATAGTAGAATACCTAACTTCTACCCCATAATTTTTTCCCTTTTCATTCTTAAAACCTTTGTGGTTGTATCTTTGCTAAGTGATCAATTTAGTTTATGATGGAACAACTTTGACTTAAAATAGCTTATTTTTGTTATCTACTATGAAAGAACTTGTTAGAAAATGAAGAAATAAAACATTATAATTCCCTGTAAAAAAAATAATTTAATAATTTGTGATTACTTGTTGTCAAGAAGGAAATATCATGAATGAAATGTTCAATTTAATGAATGGTTAATTAGATTTGTCTAGGGTGAGAACTATGTGAAAATTACTAGTTTAAGGTTGGAAGTGAGAAAGGCTTAACAAAATCAGATTTGATAGAGAAAGATATTGTTAACTTTATATTCACCTAGGGGTCTTTATGGAAAGAAATTTCTCTCTTCAAACTCATTTCTAGCATTCTTGATGTTATATCAATGTTGTGGTTATACTTAGAAAAATTGTAATACATATTAGGCCTTGAGGAGTGCAACAACAAACTAGCATATAATAGTGGGTAGTGTCTACCTTTACTTACCTTCTTCTTTGGCATTCTTGGATACCTTCCATTGATTGAAATTAGTAGTTGCAAGAACCCAGGGAAAGAATAGGTTATGTATTGTATGAAAAGTGGTCCTAGGGTTTTACTAGAATTTTCCACCTTCCACTACAAAATATTAGAATTCAAATCCACAAGGGAATTAGATTAACTTTCAACCTTGATTGTGATTCAATCAACCTTGGATTTGAATTATTTGGGGATTTGAAATTGACTTGGGATGAAAATGTAATGATTTAATTAAATGAAAATGGCAATGTATTGTTTTGATGTAAATACTTAAAAACTAAAAGTTGGAAGTTAAATTTGAGACCGGATCTAGAAAGGCCAGACTTCTATGCACCTATCATGCAAATTTGGAGTTGATTTGGAAAGACTAAGTCACCTAATGCAATTATGTCTTATTTGACCAATTTGAAATTTATTTTCACTCTGCCATAGAAAAATGGCCCCTTGTCATTTTCGTGGCCTTTTAGGTCTTGTTTCATGGTGTTTGATCTATTTTGCTTTGATTTTATGTTGTAACATGGCTTGAACATGCATATTTAGGTACTAAAATTCAAATAATGATGTCTTGTGAAGGTGTTATGAAGTGTTGTAAGACATTTCTACACTCTTCTAGACTCTATTCATTACAATTCACCTAAAAGTCACCTTTTCATCACTAATCATGTCCTATTTTGAAGTGTTGTAAAGTCTTGTAACAACATTTCATGATTTTCTAGGCATAACTTCACTATTTATCCCTTTCTTATGCTTTATTTGACCCCTTTATGCCCTTATAAGCTTTAATGAAGTGCATTTTTTAATGTAAGCCTGATAAACATCATTAAATACAAGATAATTCCCAACACCCATTTTCAGGTCCTATGTGGGACCCATTCGCCACGGGTGGGGAATGAGTCCCCCTTGGCTCCAAATTCAATTTTTTTAAAATTTCCTTTTGGTTTTTTATTCAAAAATACTTGATGTCAGCCTGTGATGAGGTATGAACAAGTAACTAAGGCACAAGATTGTATAAATAAGTGATTTCACCTCATTTTACGTCTCCTACATTCCCCATTCATCAAGTTCACTCATCCACCTATTCACTCAAACATTCAAGCATCTTACAACATCAATTCAAGCATTATTCAAGCACTTTGGAGCATTCATTGACATTACTTCATATTTGCATCATCAAGGGTTTGGTAAGTTGATAGCTATTGCATGTTATTAGTTTATCATTCTCTTCCCTTTCATTATTTCATTAAGGGTTTGATTACCAAAAGTGGGGTTTGACCAAGGCAAACCCCTATTTGCTAACCCTCAACCATTTTTCCCCTCTTGCATGTGTGTTTGTAGACTTTTGTGTGTAGATTTAACAAGCATTTAGGTGTTGAAGATTGGTCAATAAGTCAACTAGGTGATTCAAGTCAAATCATTCACATTTCAAGCTTGGAGAAGGTTTTTTGTTCGTTTCCTATAGAATTGACTTCGGCGACCTGATAATCAGAGATTTCTAGATCTGGTGTTACAAATTTGTCTCCTAATTTTTCAAAATTTTGGGAGAGGACCGGTTCACCACCAATGGTGAATGAGTCCCACCTTAGGATTGAAAATCTTATTTTTGTTAGATTTCAGATCCCAATAGTCAGAAACTAGTTTTTGACACTTTTTCATCATTAGCAGAACTAATTCGCCACCCTAGGCGAATGGGTGCCACTGTGAAGTTTTAGTAATTTCATATAGCATCCAAGACATTCCAGAATCATCAAATATTTCCCAGGTGCACTCTGTTTCATCTCATTTCTTTTTGTTCTACATTCTTTCATCATTTAGTTCATTGTTTGCATATCACAGCATGTTTTTAAACATAGCTTAAATCTTAGTTTTGCATCCATATTCAGCCATATAAATCACTTAATTGCATTTAGTTCACTTCATTTAGCTTAGATAATATCACATATAACATAATTTGAATGAACCCTTAGCATTTTTGGGCCTTTTTTCTCTCCTTTTAGGTGAAAAACCCTAGAAGACCTAGAGAAGTCCATAGAGTGCCAAAAAATCTATGGTTCATTTTGGTGAACTTGCATTTTGAACATTTTTCATTTCTGATTCCATTTTCATATTGCATCATAGATTACATTGGCATCAACATTCAATTAGGACATTGTTTTGTTTTTTCATTCTAGGACTTTTCATATTGCATTAGTTAAAACTTCATTTAGATTTCATTTTTGCATTGCAAATCATTGAAGAAACTGAAAAATCTGCATTTTTCATCCTTGATTGCATTATGTAGAGCATTAAAATCATCTTAAAATTTCTAAAAAAAACACAAAAACATCATACTGGGACTCATTCACCACCCTGGGCGGATTAGCCCCTCTGCACTTTTTCAACAACATTTTTGACATTTTTTGGCATTTTCCTACATTACAATTTTATGTTCTTGCATTATGTTTTAATTTCTAGAATCTTTATTTTTACTCATTTATTGCATCTTAGTTTACTTGCATTATGGCATTCTCTTTCAATAAGTTTTGGAATTCATTAAAATCATTGGTAGACATGTCCAATTGTGCCTTTGGATGTGACCCTAATGACCTTGAACTACCACATGCTCCTTCAACTCCTCATGGTTGTCCTCCTTCTAAAGTAGACATCATTGGAGAAGATGATGATAGCATGAACAAGTTCTACAATGACTTCCTTGATAACTTAGAAGCCAATGCAGCCTTTTATCCCTCCATGAAGTCACAAGATCTCCCTATTGTTGCACCTCCTAATAACTTTGCATATTTACATCCTGAAATCAATGTCAGACCTAAGGTTCCTCCCTCAAGTGGACCTAGTTCCTCTAACCAACCACACTCATAACCCTTTTACAATCACAAAGTCACAAACACTCCTATAAACCTTCAAGAAACATATGGTAAAGGCTTCACTATTATAAGTAAACAAGGTTGTGACACAAAACATGAACATGACATTCATCAACTCCTTGAGAAAAAACCAACCGAATAAAACATAACAGGTCTAGGATATCAAGATCCTCCTCATCTTGATGGAACTCAATTTAAATATTGGAAGCTTCGGGATGACAGCATATTGATCTTTGATGCTCCTCCTGATTTAAACATTCTCCTTCCCCGTGAGCAACCATTATCCCCTTCTAATGACAAGGATGTTAGGATCCCCATGGGTCCTCCTCCTCCTATACATGAACAAGGAGAATCTAGCAAACGAAAATGACCTTAAAATTTGAAGAAACTCAAGTTTCCTACACATCCTCCACCTGAATGTGAAAGGAGACTTCAATTGCTTTTAAACAAAGGTATTATACTTTTACCACCTATGAATAGGTTGGTTATTCATCCTAAAGACTGTAACATACCATTTTGAAAATACCATTGTATTCTTGGACATTGAACAGAAGAATTTCGGACATTGAAGGACATACTGGATAAGTATCACTTCACTGATACCGATTGTTTCCCCATCATACCTTAATACAACCAAACCCCCTTCATCATGCCATAGTTGTAGAATTCGCTATTCTCACTATTGCATGATCCTTTCTCATCACCCACCTCAGCTCATTCTTTCCTTTACACTTTGTGGGGAGCAAGAAGTTGTTAGCCTTGTCCTTGTAATGCACTTGTATTTGTCTCTTAACCATGTTATTCATTTTTTGCTTATCTATTTAAGATTGAGAAACCAATAACTTAGTTAATGGTTGACTTACATTTGTATTACTTGTTCCTTTTTTTTCCTTTTCATGTGTGTATCATGTTCCCTTGTATCATACGTTTGATGTTCTCTCTCTTCATAGACTTCTATTTGTACCTCTATTCTTCTATATTCTGTGTATTGTCTTTTTCACTTTTTTTTTTGTGTTCTCCTTTTGGGGATGAGGCAAAGTGTAGGGATGCCCTATGTCTCTTCCATGTTGACCCAAATGGTCCTTGTCTTTTTCTCTTTTTGTTTTGTGTTTTCCTTTTGGGGATGACACAAGGAATTGAGACCGCGATGTCTCTTTCATGTTGACCAAAAAACTTTTTCATTTTCTTTCTTTTCACTTGGTTTTCCTTTTGGGGACAATGCAAGGTGTCGAGACCGCAATGTCTCTTCCATGTTGACCCAAAATGGACTTTATTTTTTCTTTTGTTTTCACTCTCTTTGTGTCATTCTTCCAATCTATGTACTTTGGGGAATGATGACAGTTCCAAGCTCTTTCATAAAAACATTGCAGCAACGAACATACTGACCCCAAATCTATAGATCCCTTATGTGTTTGGTGTGCTCTTTTCTGGGGGGAAACTCCCTTTCTTTTTTTTTCATTTTCCTTGACATGACGCCTAACTTCGAAACATATGACTTGGCATAGGGCTTTCCAAATTGGCTATCATGTCTTGTTTTCTTTTTTCTTTTTCTTTCCTTTGCTACTTTAAATTAATTTCTCACAGAACAATGTGTAGCAATTCCTTTAAAGTGGGGGGAATACATTACCATAATTCATTTTCATTCCTTGTTCTTAGTGTAGCTTTGTCGTTCATATGATGCATTTGTCACTTTGTGGATGAAATTGGGTATGATGTCCTTCATAAGTGTGATCTATCTCAGCATATTGCATTCCTCTTAGTGGTCTGATGTGACACACTGCATCCCTTAAGTTGTGAATATAATATTCTTTGATTGGTCCTCTCTTGGAGACATTAGGCATAATGTTCCCTATATGACTATCCTTGCATGAACTTAACAAGACTCCTTTGAACATCCTTTAACATTTAGATTTTTATATTTTTACACTCTTCTAGACTCTATTCATTACAATTCACCTAAAAATCACATTTTCATCACTAATCGTGTCCTATTTTGAAGTGTTGTAAAGTCTTGTAACAACATTTCACACTTTTCTAGGCATAACTTCACTATTTATCCCTTTCTTATGCTTTATTTGACCCCTTTATGCCCTTATAAGCTTTAATGAAGTGCATTTTTTAATGTAAGCCTGATAAACAACATTAAATACAAGATAATTATTGACACCTATTTTCAGGTCCTAGGTGGGACCCATTCACCATGGGTGGCGAATGAGTCCCCCTTGGCTCCAAATTCAAAAAAATAATAATTTCCTTTTGGGTTTTTATTCAAAAACACTTGATGTCGGCCTGTGATGAGGTATGAATAGGTAACTAAGGCACAAGATTGTATAAATAAGTGATTTTCACCTCATTTTACATCTCCTGCATTCCCCATTCATCAAGTTCACTCATCCACCTATTCACTCAAACATTCAAGCATCTTACAACATCAATTCAAGCATTATTCAAGCACTTTGGAGCATCCATTGACATTACTTCAGATTTTTATCATCAAGGGTTTGGTAAGTTGATAGCTATTGCATGTTATTAGTTTATCATTCTCTTTCCTTTCATTATTTCATTAAGGGTTTGATTACCAAAAGTGGGGTTTGACCAAGGCAAACCCCTATTTGCTAACCCTCAACCATTTTTCCCCTCTTGCATGTGTGTTTGCAGACTTTTATGTGTAGATTTAACAAGAATTTAGGTGTTGAAGATTGGTCAACAAGTCAACTAGGTGCTTCAAGTCAAATCATTCACATTTCAAGCTTGGAGAAGGTTTTCTATCCATTTCCTGCAGAATTGACTTCGACAACCCGACAATCAGAAATTCCTAGATCATTCAGTTCATTGTTTGCATATCATAGTTTGTTTTCAAACATAGCTTAAATCTTAGTTTTGCATTAATATTCAGTCATATAAATCACTTAATTGCATTTAGTTCACTTCATTTAACCTAGATAATATCACACATAACATAATTTGAATGAACCCTTAGCATTTTTGGGCCCTCTCTCCTTTTAGGTGAGAAACCCTAGAAGAGCTAGAGAAGTCCATAGAGTGCCAAAAAATCTATGGTTCATTCACAATCCCCAGGTGTCTTCTTCGAGCCCTCTTCCTTCCAGGTCCAACTTTCGAATCTCCATCAGTTGTTGAGATAATTTATTTTTTGTATGTTGTCAAGTTGTAGGGTTTGAATGCAACAATGAGCAAATGGTCTTCAATCTTCCTCCAATCTTCTTCAAATATGAAACATATACATTCAAAGAGAGAGGAAGGATTGTGCCATATAGGGTCTTTCCTCAATCAAACCCATATTGGTGTTTCCAACTCCACAATGATAAAATCGATGAAAGAGAGCTTATCCTTTTGAGGGATAGAGGCTAAAAGATAAACAAATGATGAATCAACAATGGACTGCAACTCACCGCTCATATTGAATTTCCTTGTTCAAAACAAAAGAAAAGGGTGGGAGTTTGAGGTATAGAATGTGGAATGATCTAAGGGTTTAAACACACTTACACTTTCCCCTCTCCTAGTTTCATTATAAAAAGAGATCTCCCAAGGATAGGATTGAATTTCAACCTTAAGGTGAGTCAACCCAATTAGAAAGGTCTATTGTTTTCTTATGATAGAAATAACCGATTTTCACTTTTGGGAGATAATTTTAAATGCATTAACTAACTAAATTACATGACCTAACACTTGAAATGCAAAATACTATGCTAACAAAAAAAGTAATTTGCAGGAAGATATGAGAAGGGAATAATAGTATGTACCTATCCTAAAAAGTAGGTTCGCCTTAGGGAAAATGGGTCCTAGTGCAGGGGTCCAAAATTTGATTTTGCAATCTTTAGATCCCAGATCTAAGCTTCCAATTTCTCTAGGTTTGACTAATGAAAAATTGGAAATAAAATTAGTAGGTGAGTTTCCATAGCTTGACAATAATGATGAAAACTTTGACAACTTTGTAAAATTGCTTCTTTGATCAATCTCTAGTCCTTCTTCACCTATAAATCTACACATACAAAAAAAGAATAATTTTTTTTGTTTTGGGTGAATGGGGGCTTGCCTTAGTCAAACCCCATTTTGGTAATTAAACCTTGATATTGAAATGATTATAAATGGAAGGAATTGATGAATGAAAAAAGATATGCTACAACTCACCAAACCCTTAATGGCTGCCCTTAAGGGATTGAAGTCTAACACATCACTCTAAGGATTGTATCTTGCATGAATTGACTTGATTAATTGATTAATTTTATGATTGAATGCTTGATAATTACATCAAAATATTATCTCCAAGACATGACATGAACACACATGAACTTTGACATGATGATATGATCTTGATTGTTGTTGTAGATGATTGATAAAACTGTTCTTCAATTCTCTTGACAATAATATTTTCTCTTGTGAAGTTTGAATTATGCATGTTAAGTTTGAATTGATAAAATAACTATGTATTTATAGGTTTTTATCTAATTTCTTGAAAATTAGATTTCACAAGCTGACATTTGAAACTTGAATTTGAATCATTAAAATGTTGCTAAAACATATTAAAAATTAGGTCCTAGCACTTAAAGGAGACCCATTCACCCTTGGGCGAATGGGTCCTAGGACCTAAGTGTAGGACACACAATTTCCAAGGTGTTTAAATTAATGTCGGCAATTGTTTAATATAGGTTTCATTTTCAGAAAATGGGAATAATAAAGCTTTAAAATGCAAAATTTAGGTAATTAGAAGCTTAATTAAATTCAAATAATTAAGGGGATGCAAACATAGTGTGAAATTGTAAATCTGTACAATTTTCTACACTACATTTAGCCCCCACTTTAGTGAAAGTATGAGCCCACACTCAAAGTCACACTAAAGTAGACAAGTAAGTCTTGAGAGAGGTTGTTGACCCCTTTGACATTGGTTTTGGCATTGATGTCAAGAGTTGATCTTAGCACTTACAGTGTTGGCAAGTATTTAGTTATTCAAGAACTTTGAAACAACACTATTATATGGGACTTGCCTTGACATTTGCTGCATTTGAAGACTCAAGGAATATTATGTGAAAAGAGAACTTAATCATGTTTTTGTTGATGATAAGGTAGTTTAAAAGGAGTTAGACCATGCACCAGTCTTTAGTCTTGGACTTGGGATTACACTTATCAATTTGATATCATTGATCAACATATTGGTCTTATACATTGATTTTGGTTAACACTTAGAACATGTTTTGTAAAATAATCACAAGGCATTATGGTGCTCGATTTAGTGGACCAACATACATTGTTGCACATCATAAGGTTTAAAGTGGTCATGAAAATAATAGTTAAGACCAACACAATGATAATTGTTTTTGACTCGCAAAGGGAAACAATTGATGATGAAATGCTGACATAATGATGTGGTTCCATATCTAAAAGGAAATGATGAAATGCCGACATAATGATGTGTTTTTTTTTTAATTTTGCAAAAATAAAGGTATAATGAGGGATTTTGACACTATAGTTTTCATTTTCCCTAAATGATGATCTCATACACATTTTCGAAGGTTGTTTGTTGCCCTAAAGGTATAATGTGGGACTAGCCTTGACATTTGTTGCATTTGAAGACTCAAGGCATATTATGTGAAAAGAGAACTTAATCATGTTTTCATTGATGATAAGGAAGTTTAAAAGGAGTTAGACCATACATTGGTCTTTAGTTTTGGACTTGGGATTACACTTATCAATTTGATATCATTGATCAACATATTGACTCTTATACATTGATTTTGGTTACACTTAGCACATGTTTTATTAAACCATCACAAGGCATTATGGTGCTCGATTTAGTGGACCAACATACATTGTTGCACACCATGAGGTTTAAAGTGGTCATGCAAATAATAGCTAAGAACAACACAATGATAATTGTTTTTGACTTGCAAAGGGAAACAATTGATGATGAAATTCTGACATAATGATGTGGTTGTTGCATATCTAAAAAGAAATGATGAAATTTCGACATAATGATGTTTTTTGTTTTGCAAAAACAAAGGTATAATGAGGGATTCTGAAACTATAGTTTTCATTTGCCCCAAATGATGGTCTCGTGCACATTTTCAAAAGTTTTTTGTTGAAGGTTGTATTGGGTTTTGGAAGAGCTTGGAAGAGAGGTGGTATGGTGGCAAGAAAAGAGGAAGAAATTGATTTCAGGCAGTTTTTTTGATGACATTCGAGGTGATGTTATCTTCCATTCAAGTATGAGTTGCATTCAAGTAAGGTAACATGTTTTTCTTGTACAAACTCCAATTGATTGTGTGGCTCTATTTCTTTTTGAAGTCAATGGTTGTTTGAGGTCGAGCTCCTTAAATTTGCAATCATTCTACAACTACATAGTTTTTTTCACCCGTTGCTAGGGCACACCATCAAAGGGGTGTTTTCATTTTGATAATTGCTAGGTCACGACTTTGTGTCAAATTTACATAATGCATTCAACTAGGTCATATTCATCCATTCGGAAAATAAATCAAGTTTATTTATCAATCTCCTAAAGTCATTAGTTTAAATCAAATAAATCAACTTGATCCCATCACCCTCATTTTAATTAAATATATCAAACCTTTTATTTAATTAAATCCAAATCATTTTCCATCCTTTTCTGATTTAAATAAATCAAATATTTAAGTCATAAAAGTCAATGCATCCTAATCATCATCCTAGCTAATTAATCCTGATTAAATCTAATGCTAATCTCAACCACTTGCATTCTCTAGATTTAGCCACTTGCACATATAAATCAATTTATTGATTTATTAAATCCAAGATTTTCCATCAACATGGAATTTATGGGGAATATTCCCTCAACTTTGAATTCAAAGGCAAGTTGATTTGTCCCTCCAACATTGCATTTATTTCTCATTTTCTTGTCCCCCACTTAGCATTTACTCTCAAATTTGAATTCAAATTCTCCCTCTCATGGGCACATTTCCCTAATCTTTCACATTCATTGGCCTATCACATGATGACAAGTGTCCTTCTTTCATTGGTCCAATCTTAGTCCCACATTGGTCTCTCTTCAACACTTAGCATTTTGAAAATCTTTAAATGAGAAGCTTCATCCTCAAGCAAATCCTCCACAACTTTCATGCAAAGTCACTCTCTTCATTTGAGAACTGATTTTGTCCACTATCAATCCACAATCTTAACATTTCATCTCCAAGATCATGCAAGGTCACTCTCTTCATTTGAGAAATGATCTTGTCCATCATTATCATTAGCTTATCAATCAAGGATTGGGAAAGGGTCACTAGCACATGTGACACCAATCCAATATGAAATATTATTCTCTTCATGTTTTGTTGTATGCTTTCAACTTGTTTATCTAATCTTTTGTTGTTTTGATTGTAACATAAAACATGTTGATTTATTTCATATGGATGTTGAAGGTTTGCTTTGCTTGAATACTAATCATACATGTCTATGTTACTTGTACTATGGAAATTTTGCTGGAAAAAGTGCAAAACAAATAGTGGTTTATTCATTAAGATTTTTGTGCTAAAATAAATCTGATTATATTCTGAATGGATTTAGTGCAGGGATCTTGGATTGCAATCATAGGATTCGAACTTGCTGAGAAGTACAAAGCTGAAAATCAACAAAGGTACAAGGAAAGCAAAAAAGTCAACAAGAAGGAGGCTAGCAAAGGAAAACAAAAGGAGGAGGATTTTTTTTGAAAACTCAAAGTGTTTTTAAACGCTTTAAGTGTTTGTTCAACACTTCTTTACGAAATTGTTACCTTTTCGCTCCTAGGACACTAATTTTCCTTTGGGTATAAAAAGAACAATTTGATTTTCTCCATTCACAAAAGGTTAAAATTCAAGCTTAAACACTTACTAGATTTCGTTTTGGGCTAAAAAATTGGACAAGGAATCTTCATATTTCATTTGGTGCTTAAAACGAATCACACAATTGCTTTGAAGGCTATAAAATGAACAAGTGATTGAATTGTGTGATTTTGTCTTTTGAGTGTGTATCCTCTCCCCTTGCGCTTCGTGCGATCTAGGGTGCAAGAGAAACACTCAAAATACATTTTATTGCTTTGAAACACTTCGATTTGGGTTTAAAATTGAACATCTTGTGCGAGTGTGAGTAGGGGCATTTTCGAAAATATCTCTTCTTTGTGCCATCAAATATTGATCGAAGTTATGGATTATGTCTTTCTTGCTTTGTTTATCTTAGAGGCCTGCCTTGGGAAAAGTACTCACCCAAGGAACGACTCAATCGGTAACACTCTAAAGCCAAGAGTATTTCCAACCGATATAAATGTGGGTATTGGTTAAACGCCATTATCATATGGTTGGCTCCGACAAGATGAATCTAAAGGGGACTCTTGTCGCATGGGTCAATCTCCACGAACGGAAAGTCCTTTACTAGAACCCATGTACTAGAATTTTCCAAAATCCTTGATCTATTTGAGGTGCAAGAACGTCGCCTGCCCCACACTTTTACGGTCTTTAGTAGAAATGGAAAACATGCCATGGGAGTTTCATGGGTGTTGATGCTTGGCTGCCCCATATAAGTGAGTGTCGTGGAGGGGAGCCAGTGGGGTCAAGCATCTAACCATTCGCTAAAGATAATCCTAGCTAGACTTGTCCAAGTTGGGATTCAACAAATATTGTCTTTCACATCCATAGGGCTTGTACTTTTCCTTCATTCGAAAACACAGTGCGTTTATCGAAAACATTGCAAAACCAACATTCAACATCATCATCAAAATTTCAAACCCCTTAGTTAGAGCAAATACCTTTGACAAAGCCCAAGAACTATTGCTTACCCTTGGGATTATGTCCTTAGAAGTTTCTAAGTAATTGGGTTTACATCTTAATTTGCTCCTACAAAGGTCAACATTAGGCAACCCTTGTCCTAATTTCTTGGAACTTCCACATAGCACTTTGTGGGATGAAAGAAGTTGTGACATTGGACATTCAATTTGAAACCTAATCAAGAAGTGTTTTTGTGGTAAAAAGAACTCATTAAGCAAAAGATAGCAAATTGGACCCCACACATGTGCTTGATATCTTTTGGTCATATTGGTCTTTTGATTACTCTTAGAGAAAATTGTGTTCTTCAATACCTTGGCCTAGTAAACAAAGTCTCTCTAAGGCTCTTAGGATCAAATCAAACTCTTCATCCATCTCAAACACTTATCAAAATCCATCCCACCAAACAACTTTAGAGCTTTGAAAACATCATTATCTAGACTTGGGTACATCCTTAAATCATCATTAAAATCACCTTGTTTAGTTAGGAGTATGGGAATGCATCCTTTTCCATACCCCTAGTAAAATTAGCACATCTTTGAACAAATTCATCCTAAGATCACATCCAAAATATTAGGGTTTACAAGTTCATCATCCAAATCAAACCAATACAATCAAACCCTAAGTCTAGCATTGATCCGAAGTTCCTAAACGTTAAACACTCACATCATTTACACCTTTCATCCTTCATCTCGTCATTAGTCCTAAGAACCTTAGAGGTCACTTTTGCAACAAGGTCAAAACACAAGGAGAACATGGAATACAAACTTGATCCATACATCTTGAGTAATCCAAATCAATTGAATCTTCAAAGCCTTACAAAGTCAATTGATTATGAAGACTCACACTTATACAATCCATACATGGGACCATTACCTTCGACAAATGTCAATAGAACAACAAGTGTGAGTATGCCCAAATCAAAGATTGGAACACATTTCCGGATGATAATTCCAAGTCCAAACCTACAAGTTTGTCAACTGAACAATCAAAGCATGAGCCTTCAAATGAACAACATCATCCCATCAAATCCCTAAAAGCCAAATGAGAATTTACCAAGCACAAGTATTCCAAACATGAGCAATGGTCAAATTCAACCCATCATCACAAATCAGAATGTTGTCCAAAATCAAACACAACTACACATCCCAAATCCACTTAAACAAAAGCCGAATCAGGGGAGTCAAATTCAAAATCAAGATCAAATTTCACTAGAGCAACTTGCTTCACATGCCAAACTAATTGAACTATTGGGCAAAGAGATATCTTCACTCCAAAATCAATACAATCTTCCATTGGTTAATTTATGTCATCAAAGCATTGAGTTGTGTCCACAACCACAACAATATCTCCAAGGTCAAGAAGTTAGATATCAAGGTCAACCACATCAACAAATCCAACCCCCACGTGTCGAAGATCAATCACCACATCTCCAAAATCAATCACCACAAGGTCAACTTAAAGTACAAATCTCACAAAGAAACAAGCGACAATACACACCACTTGGGAGACCAATCGAATCAGTCTTGCAACAATTGGTACAAGAAAATCTCATCAAGCTCCCCATCTATGGGAACTATCAAGAACCCCTAGTTAAACCACCAGGGTATAATGAGGAGCACCATTGTGATTATCACAAAACAAAGGGACACACAACATTAAGTTGTATTCGACTAAAAAATCTCATCCAAGACCTAATTGATCAAAAGATAATTGCTATTGGGGACAATGATAACATTGTCAATCTCTCCACCACAATTGTTGAAAAAAATGATCAAGATCAATCCATCAATAAAGATACTTTCGCCTCATCCAATGAGGCATTGACCAATAATCATGTTGAAAATTTCTCTACATTACCTAATGGGTTAGAGGACATATCTCAAGAATTTATTCAAAAGCATGATGAAAATCTTTCACCAAGGTCTAGCAATGGTCCTTTCCAAGACATGTTGACCCCCATTGACCTCATGGTTACAGATATCAAAGGAACCCTAGACTCGACACTTGAAGATATTGCACCACTTCACATGGCTAATGAAGATATCCAAGAATCCTTTGTAAGAAATCCATCCTTTGAAACTGACCCATTTCAAGAGTTTGATCCAAAGCATGTTGAAAGCAACTCCAAAATCGTTCAAGATCAAGAATTTGTATCTTCAAGATACTACATTAATCTAATGGACACTCTCTTATCTATGCAAGATGATCATATCCACATAGCACATACTCCTCCATCTACCCATGAGATGCTTTCTATGGATGGACATGTAGATGATCTTCATCTAGAACAAGATTGTGTTACACAAAAAGAGCAAGTTATTGATTCCTACAATCAAACAGAGTTGTCAACAATAGTATCAGATATATCACAAATTCAGACTAAGGACATAATGAATAAAGGTATCCAGCATTATCCGCTCAAGGAAATAAGTCAGATAGAATAGGATATTCCAGAGTTAGCAGAGCAGCAAATGGAAATAACGTCACCTATGATGGTCATTTATCAGAGAATGCACTTTAAACAAGAGCTCTTCGAACAAGCAGCATCAAAGCATGAAGTTGCTATTACCACCATACTGGGGGCAACTATGTCTCAAGAAAACGTCAACATAGGGAGAATGAAGAATCCTTATGGTGAAACTGATGTCAATACTACAACCAGCCACGTCACGAATCTTCATCCACCCATCACCCCATCCATGAATTGGGACCAATGTCAAAAGAAATATTTGAATCAAATTACGAAGAACATTATCAAATCAAAAGAAATTGAGAAGCATAATGGACAAATAAAATACAAATGGATACCAAAGAATACAAAGAAAGATCATCCCTATCAAACTCCATCAGTCAAAGAAACTATGGGGCAAAATAAAAGAGGGAAAAGTATCCATCAAAGATGTTCGCAAAAGCAAAAGCAGGCTTTTCAAGCGACGTACAAAGTGTATCAAGTAGTTGGTCCTAATCCCATGTACACTTTTGTATCCACCCATCATTGCTCATCTTCCCAAGTTTGGAGAGTCAAAGACTCCAAGCTGTCAACCAATCCATCTCCTATACCTAAACACACTCCATCCACACCTCCACGCATAATATCCAATTCTTACATTGACCGTGTATTGGCAACAACCCTTCATCATAAGGATTCAGAAGGCAATCTATCGCGATGTGTGCACAAAGACAAAGTCAACTCTAGTATCAACGAAGCAGAACAAGAATCCCAAAAGTTGCATTCAAGTGCACGTATCTTAGCAAAGCAGCTTCTTCAAGTAGGATATCGATGGCACATCATGACAGGGGTATCTACGTCAACACCACTAGGTGGTTTAGCATGAATCTTTCAGAAAAATACAAAAAATCAAAAATCATGAAAA
>VDFB02022041.1:0-62122 GCA_007258455.2 Sequoia sempervirens | reverse complement strand
GTTTTATCTTTATGGTATCTTTGTTTACCTAAAGATATGCCAGTTTGTTACTGCTATCACACATGTCAAGCTCTCTCTGCAAGTCAAAAAAAAATTCCTCAAAATTTTGACACTCTTCTATTTTGATTTGCAACATATTGTAAGTGGCTTCTTCCATTATCCTAGACTCTTTCAATCACACTTTTAGGTTCTCAATAATCTGATCAGATTCTACACACTTCTTCTTTAGTTCCCTTTTTGTTCTTTGTTCTTTCTTCAATTCGTCTAAGGCAACAATCAATTCACCTTCAAGATAAACTTGTGCTTCCTCTTCATCACTTTCACCACATGACTCATTTGTAACTTCAAGTTCCAGTTTCAGATATGCAATTTTTTCATTTTGATTATGATTTGGACTAATGATTATCATAAACAGGGTTTCTTCTCCTTCTTTAATGGATCCCTCTGACCCACTATTTGTTACATCAACAAACATGTTTTTCTTCTTTTTAAAAATATTTTTCTTTTTAAAGTTATTTTGTTTTTTCTTGCACTGTCTCCTATTATCTTCTTCATCGCTTTCAAATTCTTTGTTAGGGAATTGAGTTGCATAATTCCCAATCTTCCCATAATTGAAGCATTTAAATGGAAGCTTCCCACCCTCTTCTCAATTTTCTCACAAGGATGGATTCACTATTATCTAATTTTTCCGAGTCATCTAATTTATGTCATTGTCTCTTTTTACATATTCAACTTGGTTGGAATTAGGATTATCACTACACATCCTCATTTCATAGGCTATAAAGATGCCATGAAGTTCATCTAAAGTGATTTTGTTCAACTCCCTCTCTTCTACAACAGAGATTTTAGGATCATCTTTAGGTGTCAGTGACCTTAACACCTTTTTAACAACTACACTTTCTTCTAAAGTTTCACTAAGACCACAAATTGAGTTTATAGTTTCTTGGACTCTTAGAAGGTAATCAACTACCTTCTCTTCTTCTGTCATCTTTAAGCCTTCAAACTTGGCTCTAAAATTTTGTAACTTATCCTCTTTAACTTTTTGATCACCCTCATAAATACTAGATAGTTTATCCTAGATAGAATTTGCACTTTTACATTTTATAATTTTAACAAGCACATCATTAGTCAGACCACAACAAATAGCATTTGCAGCCCTAGCATCACATTCATATGTTTTTTTTCATCTGCAGTAGAGGGTGCTGCAGTGGTAGTATACTCAGTCTCAATTGCATCCCATACCTCAGAGCCTAGAGAAGTTATATGATGTTGCATTCTAAATTTCCAAAAATCATAGCCAGTACCATCAAATAAAGGTGCTTTGGAAGTAGAAAGACCTTCCTAATTTTTCATGTCAAGTACTCCACTAGGAATCCCCTAAGTTAAAATTTTGGCAAGGGTATGGCTTTGATGCCACTTGTTGGAGTACGAAAGACACTAAGAGGGGGGTGAATTAGTGTCTTAATAAACAATTTCAATTTACTGATATTTTAAAAACCACATAATATCTTTGAAAATAGTAAATATTCAGTTTCAAGATTATGATCAAATGTGATAACCAAATTCAGATTCTCAAACAACATATAAACTCAAATGATGCAATGTAAATATAGAAGACAACAAGATCAAAAGGCATCCACAAAAGAGTCATAACACAATATTTTTCATGAGTGGAAAACCCTCATAGGGATGAAAAATCACTTGTAAATTCCTTACTAGCTTATCAAAATTACCTCACAGGAAAAGCCTCATTGGCTACAGAATGCCTCATCGGAAAAGCCTCACTAGCTACAAAATGCCTCACTAGAAAACACAACTGCCTCACTGGCAAAACATAGTCTCATTGGCCAAAGATCAAGCTTGTCTCACTGACATGACCTTTTACAACATTTTCTGAATCATGAATAAACAAATTATAGAGGGTTACTCTATTTCACTACATAACATTTCCACTTTCCAAACTAACAAATTCTATATCCTAAAGATTCATTGACATGGAATCTTTAAAATAAAAAATATATCAGTTTACACATCTCACTATTTTGCATATTGTTTACAAAACAACATTACAAAATTCTGTTTACAAATTCAACATGATATATATCTGTAAAGCAATGAATCAATAACAATAACATACCACTTCTTTTATAACAATCAAAAGTTCACATAATGCTGCCATCTGTCACTGACTGAAACTATCAAATAAATCTCTTCAAACTGTTTTCATAATTGCCTCTTGAGTCATCATGATGTCTCTCTTCTGCAATGCAGACTTTACATTTTATGACCACATTCAACATTATAAACATATGTACCACACCTTTATACATGGTAAACATTGTGAACAGAATAGAGTGTCGAGTCTAAACAAGTAACCCACATCAGTGTTACATAAAACCCTAATGTTCACATTATGAATAGCTTCAAATATTTGACATAGATCCATGCCCTAGCAATTATCAAAATGAAAACACCCCTTTGATGGTGTGCCCTAGCAATGGGTGAAAAAAACTATGTAGTTGTAGAATGATTACAAATTTAGGGAGCTCGACCTCAAACAACCATTGACTTCAAAAAGAAACAGAAAACAACTTTCAGCCACACAATCGACTGGAGTTTGCACAATAAAAACTTGTTACCTCACTTGAATGTGACTCATACTTGAATGGAAGATAACATCACCTCAAATGTCATCAACAAAACTGCTTGAAATCAATTTCTTCCTCTTTTCTTGCCCCCATACGACCTCTCTTCCAAGCTCTTTGAAAACCCAATACAACCTTCAACAAACTTTCAAAAATGTGCACGAGACCATCATTTAGGGAAAATGAAAACTATAGTTTCAAAATCCCTTATTATACCTTTTTTTTTGCAAAACAAAAAACAACCACATCATTATGTCAGAATTCCATCATCAATTGTTTCCCTTTGCGAGTCAAAAACAATTATCATTGTGTTGGTCTTAGCTATTATTTGCATGACCACTTTAAACCTCATGATGTGCAACAATGTATGTTGGTCCACTAAATCGAGCACCATAATGCCTTGTGATTATTTAATAAAACATGTGCTAAGTGTAACCAAAATCAATGTATAAGACCAATATGTTGATCAATGATATCAAATTGATAAGTGTAATCCCAAGTCCAAAACTGAAGACCAATGTATGGTCTAACTCCTTTTAAACTTCCTTATCATCAATGAAAAAATGATTAAGAACTTCTCTTTTCATATAATATTCCTTGAGTCTTCAAATGCAACAAATGTCAAGGCAAGTCCCACATTATACCTTTAGGGAAACAAACAACCTTTGAAAATGTGTATGGGGTCATCATTTAGGGCAAATGAAAACTATAACTTGTCAGAATCCCTCATTATACCTTTATTTTTTCAAAATAAAAAACAACCACATCATTATATCAGCATTTCATCATTGCCTTTTAGATATGGAACAACCACATAATTATGTCAGAATTTCATCATCAATTGTTTCCCTTTGCGAGTCAAAAACAATTATCATTGTGTTGGTCTTAACTATTATTTGCATGACCACTTTAAACCTTATGATGTGCAACAATGTATGTTGGTCCACTAAATCAAGCACCATAATGCCTTTTGATTATTTAATAAAACATGTGCTAAGTGTTAACCAAAATCAATGTATAAGACCAATATGCTGATCAATGATATCAAATTGACAAGTATAATCCCAAGTCCAAGATTGAAGACCAATGTATGGTCTAACTCCTTTTAAACTACCTTATCATCAACGAAAACATGATTAAGTTCTCTTTTCACATAATATGCCTTGAGTCTTCAAATGCAACAAATGTCAAGGCAAGTCCCATATAATAGTGTTGTTTCAAAGTTATTGAATAACTGAATACTTTCCAACACTATAAGTGCTAAGATCAAATCTTGACATCAATGCCAAAACCAATGTCAAATGGGTCAACAACCTCTCTTGACTTACTTGTCTACTTTAGTGTGACTTTGAGTGTGGGCTCATACTTTCAATAAAGTGGGGGCTAAATGTAGTGTAGAAAATTGTATACATTTACAATTTCACACTATGTTTGCATCCCCTTAATTATTTGAATTTAATTAAACTTCTAATTACCTAAATTTTGTATTCTAAAGCCTTATTATTCCTATTTTCTAAAAATGAAACCTATATTAAACAATTGCCCACATTAATTTAAACACCTTGGAAATTGTGTGTCTTAGACTTAGGTCCTAGGACCCATTCACCCAATGATGAGTGGGTCTACTTTAAGTGCTAGGACCCAATTTTTAATATGTTTTAGCAGCATTTTAATGATTCAAATTCAAGTTTCAAATGCTGGCTTGTAATTTTCAAGAAATTAGATAAAAACATATAAATGCATAGTTATTTTATCAATTCAAACTTAACATGCATAATTCAAACTTCACAAGAGAAAATATTATTGTCAAGAGAATTGAAGAGCAGTTTTATCAGTCATCTACAACAATAATCAAGATCATATCATCATGTCAAAGTTCATGTGTGTTCATGTCATGTCTTGGAGCTCATATTGTGATGTAAGCATCAAGCATTCAAGCATAAAATTAATAAATTAATCAAGTCAATTCATGCAAGATACAAACCTTAGAGTGATGTGTTAGACTTCAATCCTTTAAGAGAAGCCATTAAGGGTTTGGTGAGTTGTAGCATAGCTTTGTTCATTCATCAATTCCTTCCATTTATGATCATTTCAATATCAAGGTTTAATTACCAAAATGGGGTTTGACTAAGTCAAACCCCCATTCACCCAAAAAAAAAAAAATTCTTCTCTCTTTGTATGTACAGATTTATAGGTGAAGAAGGACTGGAGATTGATCAAAGAAGCAATTTTGCAAAGTTGTCAAAGTTCTCATCATTATTGTCAAGCTATGGAAACTCACCTACCAATTTTATTTCCAATTTTTCATCAATCAAACCTAGAGAAATTGGAAGCTTAGATCCAGGATCTAAAGATTGCAAAATCAAACTTTGGACCCCTGCACATGACCCATTTTCCCCTAGGGTGAACTAGTCCTCTATAGAGCTCATAACCTACTTTTTAGGCTAAGTACATACCATTATTCCCTTCTCATATCTTCCTGCAAATTTACTATTTATGTTAGATAATATTTTGCATTTCAAGTGTTAGGTCATGTAATTTAGTTAGTTAATGCATTTAAAATTATCTCCCAAAAGTGAAAATCGGTCATTTCTATCATAAGAAAACAATAGACTTTTCTAATAGGGTTGACTCACCTTAAGGTTGAAAGTCAATCCTATCCTTGGGAGATCTCTTTTTCTAATGAAACTAGGAGAAGGGAAAGTGTAAGTGTGTTTAAACCCTTAGATCATTCCACATTCTATACCTCAAACTCCCACCCTTTTCTTTTGTTTCACAAGTAAATCCAATATGAGCGGTGAGTTGCAGTCCATTGTTGATTCATCATTCATTTATCTTTTAGCCTCTATCCCTCAAAAGGATAAGTTCTCTTTCATCAATTTTTTCGTTGTGAAGTTGGAAACACCAACATGGGTTTGATTGAGGAAAGACCATATATGGCACAATCCTTCCTCTCTCTTTGAATGTACAGGTTTCATATTTGAAGAAGATTGGAGGAAGATTGAAGACCATTTGCTCATTGTTGCATTCAAAACCTACAACTTGACAACATATAAAAAATCAATTATCTTAGCAACTGATGGAGATTCGAAAGTTGGACCTAGAAGGAAGAAGGATCTAAGAAGACACTTGGGGATTGTGAATGAACCATAGATTTTTTGGCACTTTATGGACTTCTCTAGCTCTTCTAGGGTTTTTCACCTAAAAGGAGAGAGAGCCCAAAAATGCTAAGGGTTCATTCAAATTATGTTATGTGTGATATTATCTAGGTTAAATGAAGTGAACTAAATGCAATTAAGTGATTTATATGACTAGATATGAATGCAAAACTAAGATTTAAGCTATGTTTGAAAACACGTTGTGATATGCAAACAATTAACTAAATGATGAAATAATGCAGAACATAAAGAAATGAGATGAAAAAGAGTACACTTGGGAAAGATTTGATGATTATAGAATGTCTTGGATGCTATATGAAATTACTAAAAATTCACAATGGGAATCATTCGCCTAGGGTGGCAAATTAGTCCTGCTACCGATGAAAAAGTGTCAGAAACTAGTTTCTGACTATAGGGATCTAGAATCTGACAAAATTCAAATTTTTAATCTTAAGGTGGGACTCATTCGCCATTGGTGGTGAATCAGTCCTCTCCCAAAATTCTAAAAAATCAGGAGACAAATCTACAACACCAAATCTGGGAATCTCTGATTGTCGGGTTGTCGAAGTTAATTTTGTAGGAAACGGATAGAAAACCTTCTCTAAGCTTGAAATGTGAATGATTTGACTTGAAGCACCTAGTTGACTTGTTGAACAATATTCAACACCTAAATGATTGTTAAATCTACACATAAAAGTCTGCAAACACACATGTAAGAGGGGAAAAATGGTTGAGGGTTAGAAAATAGGTTTGCCTTGGTCAAAGCCCACTTTGGTAATCAAAACCTTAATGAAATAATGAAAGGAAAGAGAATGTTAAACTAATAACATCTAATTGCTATCAACTTACCAAACCCTTGATGATCCACGTCTGAAGTAATGTTAATGGATGCTCCAAACTGCTTGAATAATGCTTGAATTGATGTTGTAAGATGCTTGAATGCTTGAGTGAATAGGTGGATGAGTGAACTTGATGAATGGGGGTTGAAATGAGGTGAAAATCACTTATTTATACAATCTTGTGCCTTAGTTATTCATTCATACCTCACTTGTGTTTACATCAAGTGTTTCTTGAATAAAACCCGTATGAAATTTTAAAAATTTTGAATTTGGTTGGTTGGGGGACTCATTCTCACACCCATGGCTTAATGGTCCCACCTAGGACTTGGAAATGGGTGTCGGGAATTATCTTGTATTTAATATTTTTTTCAACTTTACATTCAAAAACAAACTTAATTAAAGATTATAAGGGCATAAAGGGTCAAAATAAAGCATAAGAAAGGTGTAGATAGTGAAGGTTTCCTACAAAAGCATGAAATCTTGTTACAAGACTTTACAAACACTTCACAACACCTTCACAAGATGTCATTATTTGAATTTAGTACCTAAATATGCATGTTCAAGCCATACATAAACATAAAATTAGAGCAAAATAGATCAAACACTATAAAACAAGACCTAAAAGGTCATGAAAATGACAAGGGGCCATTTTTCTATAATATATTTAGCCCCCACTTTAGTGAGAGGATGAACTTGCTTCAAACTCACACTAAAGTAGCTATGAACATCGATAGGAGGGTTCAAATGTACTTATGTTAGCAAGATGGAATACAACCATCAAGAGGATGATCAAGCCCCCGTGATGAAGATCCCTAAGTAACCAAACATAAGAACAAAGGAACACACAAGTGTTGGAAATGAATCGTATGAAGCTTCGAATGTCTATCCAACTAGTTGTGGATTAGATCTAGGATGATTGTTTTGAAAGAGAATGTGTACTCACTCGGGGCTATAAAACTTTGTATTGTTCATGGGTGAGAAATCCCAAAGGTAAGATACATACACTAGTTGGTATGCACTCACAAACATAAAGGTGGCTATAGGGAAAAGTCATGCTGCTAGGTGGGCTTCCCAATCAACCATATTAAAGTTATACCTCCTGATAACTTTAACAAGGAACCACAAAGAATAATGTCATGAACAAAAAGAAAGTACCACGTGCATGCAAGTTGCATTCATGCAAGGTGGAAAAAGGTGCAAAATGTAAAAATACAAAAATGTAAAATGTAAAAGGTGTTCAAAGGAGTCTTGTTGAGTTCATGCAAGGTTTGTCACTTAGGGAACATTGTGTCTAATGTCTCCAAGAGAGGACCAATCAAAGAATAAAATATTCACAACTTAGGGGATGCAGTGCATCACATCAGGCCACTGAAAGGAATGTAATATGATGAGATAGATCACACTTAGAAGGACATCATACTCCAATGTCATCCACAAAGTGACAAATGCATCGTATGAAGTGACAAGGCTACACTAAGAACAAGGAATGCAAATGAAATGATGCCAATGTATGCCCCCCACTTTAAAGGAATTGCTACACATTGTTTTGTGAGAAATTACTTTAAAGTAGTAAAGGAAAGAAAAATAAAAAAGAAAATGACATGAGAGCCATCTTGGAAAGCCCTGTGCCAAGTCATATGTTTCTGAGTAAAGCTACATCATGTCAAGGAAAAGAAAAAGAAGAGGGAGTTTCCCTAGAAAATGAGCACACCAAACACATAAGGGATCTATGGATTTGGGGTTAGTATGTTCAAGTTGCTATAATGTTTTATGAAAGAGTTTGAAGCTATCATCATTCCCCAAAGCACATAGAATTGGAAGAATGACAAAAGACGTGGAAAACAAAAGAAAAAATAAAGTCCATTTTGGGTCAACATGGAAGAGACATTGCGGTCTGACACCTTGCATCGTCCCCAAAAGGAAAATACAAGTGAAAAGAAGAAAATGAAAAAGTTTTTTGGTCAACATGAAAGAGACATTGCGGTCTCAATTCCTTGTGTCATCCCCAAAAGGAAAACACAAAACAAAAAGAGAAAAAGACAAGGACCATTTGGGTCAACATGGAAGAGACATAGGGCATTCCTACGCTTTGCCTCATCCCCAAAAGGAGAACACAAAAAAAAAGTGAAAAAGACAATACATATATAGAAGAATAGAGGTACAAATAGAAGAAGTTAAGAGAGAGAACATCAAACGTATGATACAAGGGAACATGATACACACATGAAAAGGAAAAAAAAGGAACAAGTAATACAAATGTAAGTCAACCATTAACTAAGTTATTGGTTTCTCAATCTTAAATAGATAAGCAAAAAATGAATAACATGGTTAAGAGACAAATACAAGTGCATTACAAGGACAAGGCTAACAACTTCTTGCTCCCCACAAAGTGTAAAGGAAAGAATGAGCTGAGGTGGGTGATGAGAAAGGATCATGCAATAGTGAGAATAGCGAATTCTACAACTATGGCATGATGAAGGGGGTTTGGTTGTATTAAGGTATGATGGGGAAACAATCGGTATCAGTGAAGTGATACTTATCCAGTATGTCCTTCAATGTCCGAAATTCTTCTGTTCAATGTCCAAGAATACAATGGTATTTTCAAAATGGTATGTTACAGTCTTTAGGATGAATAACCAACCTATTCATAGGTGGTAAAAGTATAATACCTTTGTTTAAAAGCAATTGAAGTCTCCTTTCACATTCAGGTGGAGGATGTGTAGGAAACTTGAGTTTCTTCAAATTTTAAGGTCATTTTCGTTTGCTAGATTCTCCTTGTTCATGTATAGGAGGAGGAGGACCCATGGGGATCCTAACATCCTTGTCATTAGAAGGGGATAATGGTTGCTCACGGGGAAGGAGAATGTTTAAATCAGGAGGAGCATCAAAGATCAATATGCTGTCATCCCGAAGCTTCCAATATTTAAATTGAGTTCCATCAAGATGAGGAGGATCTTGATATCCTAGACCTGTTATGTTTTATTCGGTTGGTTTTTTCTCAAGGAGTTGATGAATGTCATGTTCATGTTTTGTGTCACAACCTTGTTTACTTATAATAGTGAAGCCTTTACCATATGTTTCTTGAAGGTTTATAGGAGTGTTTGTGACTTTGTGATTGTAAAAGGGTTATGAGTGTGGTTGGTTAGAGGAACTAGGTCCACTTGAGGGAGGAACCTTAGGTCTGACATTGATTTCAGGATGTAAATATGCAAAGTTATTAGGAGGTGCAACAATAGGGAGATCTTGTGACTTCATGGAGGGATAAAAGGCTGCATTGGCTTCTAAGTTATCAAGGAAGTCATTGTAGAACTTGTTCATGCTATCATCATCTTCTCCAATGATGTCTACTTTAGAAGGAGGACAACCATGAGGAGTTGAAGGAGCATGTGGTAGTTCAAGGTCATTAGGGTCACATCCAAAGGCACAATTGGACATGTCTACCAATGATTTTAATGAATTCCAAAACTTATTGAAAGAGAATGCCATAATGCAAGTAAACTAAGATGCAATAAATGAGTAAAAATAAAGATTCTAGAAATTAAAACATAATGCAAGAACATAAAATTGTAATGTAGGAAAATGCCAAAAAATGTCAAAAATGTTGTTGAAAAAGTGCAGAGGGGCTAATCCGCCCAGGGTGGTGAATGAGTCCCAGTATGATGTTTTTGTGTTTTTTTTAGAAATTTTAAGATGATTTTAATGCTCTACATAATGCAATCAAGGATGAAAAATGCAGATTTTTCAGTTTCTTCAATGATTTGCAATGCAAAAATGAAATCTAAATGAAGTTTTAACTAATGCAATATGAAAAGTCCTAGAATGAAAAAACAAAACAATGTCCTAATTGAATGTTGATGCCAATGTAATCTATGATGCAATATGAAAATGGAATCAGAAATGAAAAATGTTCAAAATGCAAGTTCACCAAAATGAACCATAGATTTTTTGGCACTCTATGGACTTCTCTAGGTCTTCTAGGGTTTTTCACCTAAAAGGAGAGAAAAAAGGCCCAAAAATGCTAAGGGTTCATTCAAATTATGTTATATGTGATATTATCTAAGCTAAATGAAGTGAACTAAATGCAATTAAGTGATTTATATGGCTGAATATGGATGCAAAACTAAGATTTAAGCTATGTTTAAAAACATGCTGTGATATGCAAACAATGAACTAAATGATGAAAGAATGTAGAACAAAAAGAAATGAGATGAAACAGAGTGCACCTGGGAAATATTTGATGATTCTGGAATGTCTTGGATGCTATATGAAATTACTAAAACTTCACAGTGGCACCCATTCGCCTAGGGTGGCGAATTAGTTCTGCTAATGATGAAAAAGTGTCAAAAACTAGTTTCTGACTATTGGGATCTGAAATCTAACAAAAATAAGATTTTCAATCCTAAGGTGGGACTCATTCACCATTGGTGGTGAACCGGTCCTCTCCCAAAATTTTGAAAAATTAGGAGACAAATTTGTAACACCAGATCTAGAAATCTCTGATTATCAGGTCGCCGAAGTCAATTCTATAGGAAACGAACAAAAAACCTTCTCCAAGCTTGAAATGTGAATGATTTGACTTGAATCACCTAGTTGACTTATTGACCAATCTTCAACACCTAAATGCTTGTTAAATCTACACACAAAAGTCTACAAACACACATGCAAGAGGGGAAAAATGGTTGAGGGTTAGCAAATAGGGGTTTGCCTTGGTCAAACCCCACTTTTGGTAATCAAACCCTTAATGAAATAATGAAAGGAAAGAGAATGATAAACTAATAACATGCAATAGCTATCAACTTACCAAACCCTTGATGATGCAAATATGAAGTAATGTCAATGAATGCTCCAAAGTGCTTGAATAATGCTTGAATTGATGTTGTAAGATGCTTGAATGTTTGAGTGAATAGGTGGATGAGTGAACTTGATGAATGGGGAATGTAGGAGACGTAAAATGAGGTGAAATCACTTATTTATACAATCTTGTGCCTTAGTTACTTGTTCATACCTCATCACAGGCTGACATCAAGTATTTTTGAATAAAAAACCAAAAGGAAATTTTAAAAAAATTGAATTTGGAGCCAAGGGGGACTCATTCCCCACCCGTGGCGAATGGGTCCCACATAGGACCTGAAAATGGGTGTTGGGAATTATCTTGTATTTAATGATGTTTATCAGGCTTACATTAAAAAATGCACTTCATTAAAGCTTATAAGGGCATAAAGGGGTCAAATAAAGCATAAGAAAGGGATAAATAGTGAAGTTATGCCTAGAAAATCATGAAATGTTGTTACAAGACTTTACAACACTTCAAAATAGGACATGATTAGTGATGAAAAGGTGACTTTTAGGTGAATTGTAATGAATAGAGTCTAGAAGAGTGTAGAAATGTCTTACAACACTTCACAACACCTTCACAAGACATCATTATTTGAATTTTAGTACCTAAATATGCATGTTCAAGCCATGTTACAACATAAAATCAAAGCAAAATAGATCAAACACCATGAAACAAGACCTAAAAGGCCACAAAAATGACAAGGGGCCATTTTTCTATGGCACAGTGAAAATAAATTTCAAATTGGTCAAATAAGACATAATTGCATTAGGTGACTTAGTCTTGCCAAATCAACTCCAAATTTGCATGATAGGTGCATAGAAGTCTGGCCTTTCTAGATCCGGTCTCAAATTTAACTTCCAACTTTCAATTTTTAAGTATTTACATCAAAACAATACATTGCCATTTTCATTTAATTACATCATTACATTTTCATCCCAAGTCAATTTCAAACCCCCAAATAATTCAAATCCAAGGTTGATTGAATCACAATCAAGGTTGAAAGTTAATCTAATTCCCTTGTGGATTTGAATTCTAATATTTTGTAGTGGAAGGTGGAAAATTCTAGTAAAACCCTAGGATCACTTTTCATACAATACATAACCTATTCTTTCCCTGGGTTCTTCCAACTACTAATTTCAATCAATGGAAGGTATCCAAGAATGCCAAAGAAGAAGGTAAGTAAAGGTAGACACTACCCACTATTATATGCTAGTTTGTTGTTGCACTCCTCAAGGCCTAATATGTATTACAATTTTTCTAAGTATAACCACAACATTGATATAACATCAAGAATGCTAGAAATGAGTTTGAAGAGAGAAATTTCTTTCCATAAAGACCCCTAGGTGAATATAAAGTTAACAATATCTTTCTCTATCAAATCTGATTTTGGTAAACCTTTCTCACTTCCAACCTTAAACTAGTAATTTTCACATAGTTCTCACCCTAGACAAATCTAATTAACCATTCATTAAATTGAACATTTCATTCATGATATTTCCTTCTTGACAACAAGTAATCACAAATTATTAAATTATTTTTTTTACAGGGAATTATAATGTTTTATTTCTTCATTTTCTAACAAGTTCTTCTTTCATAGTAGATAACAAAAATAAGCTATTTTAAGTCAAAGTTGTTCCATCATAAACTAAATTGATCACTTAGCAAAGATACAACCACAAAGGTTTTAAGAATGAAAAGGGAAAAAATTATGGGGTAGAAGTTAGGTATTCTACTATGCAATATTTATTTGTAATCATTAATAATAGACTACTAAGATACTAGTATTTCCCCAAGCCATGATGAAACAACCCCAAATTGTTCAATTGATCACCATCATTCTCCAAAATAGAGGTCACCACAATTGATGGAAGAAAGTGTTCTTTATTTATTTTAGAATTGATTTCATATTTTACACATGAAATAGAAAATAACAAGTCAAAATTTCAAAGTAATGAAGGAATCCTGGAATAAAGGCATTTAATGGTTTGAACCAGAGAAAAAAAAGTGATACAATGATCACATAATTAACCAAACCCTAAAAATAAGTAGGTGGGTGCCATTGACCTCTAAAATAATAGGTTTTACAAGTTGGGATGTGATTAATCTCCTAACAAAATGCACCTATATATATAAAAAAATGCATGAAACCATACATAAAAACATATATAGAAACATACATAACATGATGAGACAACATAGTGTGGGGCTTGCCAAAACAGGGATAAAAGTGACGAAATTGACAGATGGGACCAAACATTAGGGAAATGGTATGAAGGAGTTAACATTGCCATTAGGTCATTTTTTGTGCCTCCTGCCAGTCGATAAAACTAGGTCCCATGGCTTACATTAGAATTTGTCATTTTCAAAGCTTTTTTCTGGCATGAGAATTCAAAGTGGATAGACGTGTGCGTTTTCAATTTGGAGAAAGAAGAGGGAAAAAATTGCGTTACTAGTTTGCACATTGAAAGCTGAAGGTTGGAGTGCACGTGGAGGAGATAGAGGAGAAAATTGACCAAATTGAGGTATGTTTTCAGTCAGCACATTGAAAGCTGAAGTTTGGAGTGCATATGGAGGAGTTGGAGGAGAAAATTGACCAAATCAAGGTGAGGGGTGCTAATCAATTGGGTTGTAGAGGGTTTTACAACATTATATGGGTTTCTTGTTTCTTAACACCTAGGGTTTTCCAACATGAATTTTTACAAAAAAAAATGAATGTCTTGAAAATATTTTGTAATTTAGACAGTATGAATGTATTGAAAGGCCCCTTCAAAATTTATAAGGACTTTTAATTTGAGTAAAAAATACATTTAAATTTTGCATGATTGAAAAATAAAGTGCACAAAATAATTGGAATTTGGAAAACACAATGTGGGTTTTCATTTATTTGAATCTCCTTGTTTAAATGTTGTAACCAAAAATTTTGGCAAACCATAATGCTATAAGCTCCTTCTAGAGTTTTTCACCTAAAAGGCGATAAGATTGGGTGCCAAAATTCAATGCTACATTCAAATATTGATGTGATGTGGGTGAAATATTCCTAAATGAAATAAACTAAATGCAAAAAACTAATGAAATAGATCAATTATTGAATGCAAACTAAGAAATATGAAATGTTTGAAAACATAGTGTTGTATGCAAACATGAACTAGAAACATGCACAAATGAAAAAAAATTGAATGAGATTGAATGGGTGCACTGGAACTAAAATAAGAGATATGGGAAGTTCTAGAACACTACAAATTCAATAAGTTGACAGGACTGTTCGTCAACACGTGGAAAATCAGTCAGTTAAAAGCCGTAAAATATGTGGAACAGTTTAGGGATCTCAAGAACTCAGAATTTAGAAAATTTTTTCTGCCTATGGGAATCATTCACCATAGATGGTGAATTAGTCCACGTATAGAAATTTTCAAAAACAAAGGTCAACTCTGTGGGTCCTGGTTTGCACTTTTCTGCTTGTTGAGTTGCCAGATCTGAATCTGTAGAAAACGGGCTGAAAAAGGTCTTCAAGCTCAAATTAGGGTTATGTTGACTATGATGACTTAGATGAATTATTGACTACTTTTCAACACCTATTCTATCCTTGAAAAATTTGCTTACAAGACTTACAAACACACATGTAAAGAGGGGAAAAATGGTTAAGGGTTAGAGTATAGGGGTTTTCCTTGGTCAAACCCCACTTTGGTAATCAAACCATTGATAATGAAATGAAATTAGAAAGGAATGATGATAAAATAACATGCAAATTTCATAGAATCACCAAACCCTTGTTGTTGAAGTCTGAAGATATGTCAATGGCTGCTCCAAGATGCTTGATAATTGCTTGATTGAATGATGCTGTGATGCTTAAGTGAATGCTTAGATGGATTGAATGCAAGAATGAATACTTGAATGAATGGTGGTTAAAATGAATAGGAAATCATGTATTTATACACATTTATGCCCTAATTTCCCAAAAATACATCACAGGTTGACCTTAGGTCTTTAGGAATAAAAACTCGTTAGTAATTTGAAATTATTTTGATTTTTGTGCCAAAAGGGACTCATTTAGCATCCTGGGCGAATGGGTCCCACTCAAGGAATATGAGTGGGTGTCAAGAATTGAGTTGTCTTTAATGTTGTTTGTCAGGTTTGTACTAAAAAATACACTTAATTAAGGCCTATAAGTGCATAAAAGGGCCAAATAGAGCATAAGAAAGGTGTATTTGTTGATGAAAAGCCTAGAAAAGCATGAAAGTTTGTTACAAGACTTTACAACATTTTAGAACAAGACTTGGTAAGTGATAAAAAGAGGGTATATAGGTGAATTATAATAAGAAGAGTCTAGAAAAGTGTGAAAATGTTTCACAACACTTCACAACAACTTTATAAGACATCATAAAGTCTTAATGATTCATAAAGACTTAAGACCTAATGTGAATGTGTGGGCCACATTGCAACATTAAATTAAGGAAAAATAAAGCCAAATAAGCACAAGGAGGGAAAAAAAAAGAAAAAGTAAAAGGGTTACTTTTTCCATGTCCATAGTTAGCCCCCACTTTAGTGAGAGGATGAACTTGCTTCAAACTCACACTAAAGTATAGAAATGAATCTCAGGAGGGGTCCAAATGTACTAATGCTTGGTAAGATTAGACAACATCAACCAAGAGGGATGATCAAGCCCCTAGGATCAAGATCCCATGGAAAACCAATCATAAGCACAAAGGAACACACATGAAAGTGATGAAAAAAATGAAGGGAAGAAAAGAAAGCTTCGATCATCTATCCAGTTCATTTGTGGATTAGATCTAGGCTATTTGTTTGGAAATAAAATGCACTCACTTTGGGGTGACTGAACTCATGGTTGTTCGCCAGGTGAGAAGGCCTGAATATACTCACTCTGGGGCCACACAAATTTTGATTTTCCATGGGGTGATAAATCCACAACATACTCAATTTGGGGCCACAAAACTTCTGGTTATCCATGGGGTGTGAAATCCACAAGGTGGTTATGGGGAAAATTCATGCCTTGGAATGGGATTTCCCACTCAACCATATCAAAGTTATACCTCCTGATAACTTTAATAAGGTATCAAAAAGAAAAATGTCATTTCGTGCTTCATGAGACAAGAAAAGGTTCGTATGCTTAGAACTTATGAACAAATGCAATGGAACCACATACATGCAAGTTGTGTTATGCAAGGTGGCCATGTAAATGAAAAATGCAACATGCAAAAAAATTGTTCAAATGAGTCTTGCTTAGTTCACGCGACGTCTTAACTTAGGGAACATTGTGTCTAATGTCTCCAAGAGAGGACCAGCCAAAGAATAGAATATTCACAACTTAGGGGATGTAGTGTGTCGCATCAGGCCACTAAGAGGAATGTAATATGCTAAGATAGATCACGCTTATGAAGGACATCATTCCCAATGTCATCCACAAAGTGACAAACGCATCATATGAAGTAACAAGGCTGCAATAAGAACCAAGAAGAATGCAAATGAATAATGCCAATGTATGCCCCCACTTTAAAGGAATTGCTAACATTGTTCTGTGATAAATTACTTTAAAGTAGCAAATGAAAAATAAAAAAAGAAACAAGACATGAGCCCCTATGCCAAGTCATACGTTTCTTGGTAACGTCATGTGAAGGAAAAGAAACAAAAGAAAGAAGGGTTTCCCCCAAAAAGGAACACACCAAACACATAAGGGATCTATGGATTTGGGGTCAGTATGTTCGTTGCTACAATGTTTTGATTAAAGAGCTCAAAACTGTCATCATTCCCCAAATACATAGAACTAGAAGAATGACACAAAGAGAGCGAAATAAAAAGAAAAAGTCCATTTTGGGTCAACGTGGAAGAGACATGATATCTCAATGCTTTGCATCGTCCTTAAAAGGAAAACACAAAACAAAATAAAATTAAAATGAAAAGGATTTTTGGGTCAACATGAGAGAGACATTGCAGTCTCAATGGCTTGCATCATCCCCAAAAGGAAAAAACACAAAACAAAAGCGAAAAATAAAAGTAAAAAGGATTGATTGGGTCAACATGGAAGAGACATATGAAATATCAACACTTTGTGTCATCCCCAAAAGGGAAAAAATCAAGCGAAAAGCAGAAAAAGTGATGTACGATAGAGAGAAGAATGAAGGTACAAATAGAAGAATGTCACAAAGAGAGGAAAACATCAAATGTCACATTACGGGGGAACACGATACACACATATAAAAGAAAAGAAAAGAAAATACCAGTAATGCAAAGGAAAGTCAACCATTAAGCGAGTCATTCACCTCCCATTCTCAATCAGGACAAGCGAAAGGTGAAAAACATAGCTAGGGGACAAGGACAAATGCATTACTAGGACAAGGCTAACGACTTCTTTCCCCCACTGAGTGGAAGGCAAGAATGAGCTGAGATAGGTGGTGGGAAAGATCATGTAATAGTGAGAATGGAAGATTCTACAACTATTACATGATAAGGTGAGTAGTAGGGTACTATGGGATGATAGGATATAGTCAGTGTCATCAGAGTGGTACTTACTCAATATTTCCTTCAATTTCTGACACTCATCAGTTCGATGTCCGAGAACATGATGGTATTTACAACAAGGTATATTGGAATCTTTAGGATGGATTACCAACCTATTCATAGGTGGTAATAGGATGAGACCTCTACTTAAAAACATTTGGAGTTTCCTTTCACATTTAGGCGGTGGATGGAGAGGAAAATTTAGTTTTCTCAATTTGTAAGGTCATTTGCATTTACTAGATTCATCTTTTTCATGGATTGGAGGAAGATGACCCATGGGGATCCTAACATCCTTGTCATTGGAATCATGTAAGGGTTGTTCACGTGGAAGGAGAACATTCAAGTCGGGAGGGGAATAAAAAATCACTGTGCCATCATCTCGAAGTCTCCAGTATTCAAAAGGAGGATTGCTGTCATTAGGGGGATCTTGATATCCTAACCCTGTTGTGTTTTCATCTTTTGGATTTTGTTCTAATAGTTGATGAATGTTATGCTTAGTTGTTGTGTCACATCCTTGTTTGCTTAAAATGGTAAAACCTTTGCCATATGTTTCTTCAAGGTGGATTGGAGTGCTAGTGATTTTGTGATCATAAAATGGTTGAGAAGGTGGTTGTGTAGAAGAACTAGGTCCACCTATTGGAGGGAACTTAGGTCCTTCAATTGTTTCAAGATGTAAGTAACCAAACATATCAAGAGGTGAGACAATAGGAAGGTTTGATTGTTTCATGGATGGGTAAAAGGATGCATTAGCTTCAAGATTGTCAAAGTATTCATTTAAGAACTTGTTCATGCTATCATCATCTTCTCCAATGATGTCAACAACACAAGGAGGACATTCACAAGGAGTTGAAGGAGCATGAGGAAGCTCAAGGTCATTAGGATTAGTTCCAAAGGCACAATTTGACATGTCCACTAAGGATTTTAATGACATCCAAAACTTATTAAAGAAAAAATCCATGATGAAAGTAAAATAATATGCAAGAAAGAGAAGAAAACAAAAAATTTGGAAACTATGACAAACTATAATAACCAAAAATTGTAATGTAGAAAATTCCCAGAAAATGCAGTTCAAAATGTGCAACTGGACTGATTCGCCCAAGGTGGCGAATGAGTCCAGGGATGAAGTTTTTTGAGTTTTTTCATAAATTTGAAATTCAATTTGATGTTTTTTAGATTATGTTATATAGAATTATGATGCAAATGTAGAAATGCAGTGTTTTTTAATGATTTGAAATGCAAAAATGAAAGCTATATGATGTTTGCACTAATGCAATTTTTGAAAACCATAGGATGCAAAAGAATGAAAAACCTAATGCAATTTTGATGCAAAATGCACTTGAAATCAGAAGGAAAAATGCTCTAAATTCAGTTTCACCAAAATGTAACTAAAGATTTTGGCAAACCACAATGCTATAAGCTCTTTCTAGGGTTTTTCACCTAAAAGGAGATAAGATTGGGTGCCAAAATGCAATGTTACATTCAAAGATTGATGTGATGTGGATGTAATATGCATAAATTAAATAAAATAAGTGCATAAAACTAATGAAATAGATCAATTATTGAATGCAAACTAAGAAATATGAAATGTTTGAAAACACAGTGTTGTATGCAAACATGAACTAGAAACATGCATACATGAAAACATAATTGAATGAGACTGAATGGGGTGCACCTGAAAACTGAAAGAAGATCAGGGAAGGTTCTAGAATGCTACAAAATTCAATATTGATGCCAATCAAGACTCATTTTCCACAGATGGTGAATCAATTCAGTTTCTGGTAAAATCTGCCAAAACAAGTTTTAGGATGCTGGGAACTCAAAACTTCAGAAAAATATTTTTCTAGCCTAGCAGTTGGAATCATTTTCCACAGATGGAAAATTAATCCACCTACAAAAATCTATAAAGTCAATGGTCAATTCTGTGGGTCCTAGTCTGGACTTTTCTTCTTGTTAGGTTGTTAGATATGAATTTGCAGAAAATGGGCTGAAAAGGTCTTCAAGCTCCAATTAGGGATATGTTGACAATGATGAATTAGATGGCTTACTGACTACTTTTCAACTCCTCTATCCTTGAAAAATATGCCTACAAGACCTGCAAACACACAGGCAAAGAGGGGAAAAATGGTTAAGGGTTAGAGTATAGGGGTTTGCCTTGGTCAAACCCCACTTTGGTAATCAAACCCTTGATAATGAAATGAAATAAGAAAGGAATGATGAAAAAATAACATGCAAATGTCATAGACTCACCAAACCCTTATTGTTGAAGTCTGAAGATATGTCAATGGCTGCTCCAAGATGCTTGATAATTGCTTGATTGAATGATGCTATGATGCTTAAGTGAATGCTTAGATGGATTGATTGCAAGAATGAATACTTGAATGAATGGGGGTTAAAATGAATAGAAAATAATGTAATTAGACACATTTATTCCCTAATTTCTTGAAAATACATCACAGGTTGACCTTAGGTCTTTAGGAATAAAAAATCGTCAGTAATTTGAATTTATTTTGATTTTTGTGCCAAGAGGGACTCATTCGCCACCCTGGGAGAATGGGTCCCACTCAAGGAATATGAGTGGGTGTCAGGAATTGAGTTGTCTTTAATATTGTTTGTTGAGTTTGTACTCAGAAATACACTTAATTAAGGCATGTAAGTGCATAAAGGGGCCAAATAAATAAGAAAGGTGTATTTGTTAATGACAAGCCTAGAAAAGCATGAAAGTTTGTTAGAAGACTTTACAACACTTTAGAACAAGACTTGTTAAGTGATAAAAAGAGGGTATGGAGGTGAATTATAATAAGAAGAGTCTAGAAAAGTGTGAAAATGTTTCACAACACTTCACAACACCTTTACAAGACATCATAAAGTCTTAATGATTCATAAAGATTCAAGACCTAATGTGAATGTGTGGGACACATTGCAACATTAAATCAAGGAAAAATCAAGTCAAACAAGCACAAGGAGGGACAAAACAAGAAAAAGTAAAAGAGTTACTTTTTTCATGTCCACAAATGTAAAGGGTTGTGTCACAATGGGTTGCTTGCTTCATAACACGTAGGGTTTTGCAACATGGAATTTTACAAAATAGTATGAATGTCTTGAAAACCTTTTGTTGTTTAGACAACATGAATGTAGTGTGCTTCTTAACACCTATGGTTTTGCAACATGAAATTTAAAAAAATAGTATGAATGTCTTGGAAACCTTTTGTTGTTTAGACAACATGAATGTAGTTTGCTTCTTAGCACCTAGGGTTTTGTGACACAAAATGAATGTCTTGAAAAGATTTTGTAATTTAGATAGTGTGAGTGTATTGAAAGGCCCCCTCAAGATTTATAAGGAATTTAAATTTGAGTAAAAATTACATTTAAATTTTGCATGATTGAAAAATAAACACAAAATAATTGTAATTTGGATAACACAATGTGGGTTTTTAGTTATTTGAATCTCCTTGTTTAAATGTAGAGGGTTGTCTCATTGTGGGTTCCTTGGTTCTTAACACCTAAGGTTTTGCAATATGGAATTTTACAAAACAGTATGAATTTCTTGAATTTTTTTTGCTATTTAGATAGCATGAATGTAGTTTGCTTCTTAATACCTAGGGTTTTGCAACATGGAATTTTACAAAATAGTATTTATGTCTTGAAAACCTTTTATTGTTTGGAAAACATGAATGTAGTTTGCTTCTTAACACCTAGAATTTTGCAAAATGGAGTTTTACAAAATAGTATGTTCATGTCTTGAAAACCTTTTTCTATTTAGACAACATGAATGTAGTTAACTTCTTAACACCTAGGGTTTTGCAACATGGAATTTTACAAAACACTATGAATGTCTTGAAAATCACACCTTCCATTGTTGTGTTTATTTTTTCAACTTCATGTCTTTTAGATTGTTGTTGTCTATCAACAACATTAATTAAACTCCTTTATTTCAATGATAAAATTTCCTTTTCTAAGTGGTTAATTGTAGTTTTTCTGTTGTTTTACTTCAGTTTCAGCAGTTCCAACTATTGCTTTTGCATTTGCAAGTTGACCAGCCACACATTTTTCCTCATCCCCACTGTTGTTACCTGTTATCACCCCTTGGTATTCCTTTTCATGAGCTTCTACCTTATTTTTTATATCTTTTACTTTAAGCTTTGGAGTAGTTGCTCCCTCATCAACCCCTAGGATAGCGCCATCCATTTTGAATGTCTTCAATACTTTTATGCAACTTTGCAACCACTCTTTTCTCAGCTTTGAGAGTGTCTTTTTGATTAGAGAATGCATATGTTTTCTGTTTGATAAGTTATTTACAAAACTTGTCTACCTTTTCACATAGGTCTTTCATGTCTCCAGCCAACTGATTTGATTTTTCCTTTTCATTATCATCTATTTTGAATTGTATTTTTTCCATAGAATTCTTAAGTTGAAGAATCTTTGACTTCATTTGTTCAACTCCACTTATAGCATCATCTCTCACTTTCTTTTCTTACACAAATTCATATGCGATACAAAAGTTCTTGACTTTATCCACTTTTGCATTAGATTTTTCCCATTACACATACTGCACAATGCTCCTTTTTCAAGTTGCCAAGTGCACGAACAATCTCATTAGTTGATACATTATCTATCTTATTCACTTTGGTCTACTTCTTTTCAAGTGTTTTTAGAGAAAATTCCTTTTTCATTACATACTTTCTACTACCTGCTGCTCGAGTTCTGCATTTTCATATGCCCATTGCAAATACTGTACATGCACCTTCATCAACTTCTCAACAAGATTGAGTCTCTTCAATAAATACACTATTTGTATCATTCACTTTGGTATGCTTCTTTTCAAGTATTTCTACAGTAGATTCCTTTGTCATTTCATACATTCTAGTACCTGCTACCTCCAATTTTGCATTGTCATTTTCCCATTGCACATTCTTCACATGATCCTTCCTCAACTTCCTAAGAGTAGGAAGAATCTTTTCAGTCAATACATTATTTATCTCATACACTTTGTTTTTCTTTTTTTCAAGTGTTTTTACAAATGTTTCCTTATTCATTTCATACATTTTGGTACACGCTGCCTCTTGAAGCATTGAGATCTCAAGTTTGTTAACACTTAGTATTTTCCAACATTGAATTACAAATAGACAAAATGATTTTAATGAAAACCTTATAGTAGGAATGTAAGAAAAGGCACCTTGAAAATTTACTAAAACTATTACTTATAGTATGAATTTCATTTGGATTTCCTCATATCATTAAAATATAGGTAGGTAGGAAAACACGGTGGATTGTGAGTTAGTTTTTTGTGCTTGTACAAAGCTGAAGGGTGGAGAATTTGGGGAGGAGGTGCAACTGGGGGATACATAAAACTAACCATATTTAGCTAAGGGGTGACCAACCAATTGGGTTCTTATATATAGAAGGTTTTGCAACATTCTGTGGGTTTTAGATTTGTTAACACCCTGTGTTTTCCAACCTCCGATTATACAAACAATATGATTGAATGAAAACCTTTTGTTGTTTACACAATACAAATGCAATGAAAGGAACCCCTTTAAAACATATAAAAATTCTTAGATACACTATAAATTGCATTTCAACTTCCTCAAATCAATAAACTATAGGCAGGTTGGAAAACATTATGGGTTGTAATTTATATAATTCTACTTGTTCTAAGCTTAAGGGTGGAGATTTTGGGGAGGATTTTTCACTGGGGGATACATAAAACTAACTATATTTAGCTGAGGGGTGACCGACCAATTGGGTTCTTATATATAGAGGATTTTACAACACTATGTGGGTTGCAGGTTTCTTAACGCCTTGTATTTTCCAACCTCTGATTATATAGGCAATATGATTGTAATGAAAACCTTTTTTTGTTTACACAATATGGATGTAATGAAAGGAACCCAGTCAAAATATATAACAATTCTTAGAAAGAATAAAAAATTACTTTCAACTTCTTTAGATCAATAAAATATAGGCAGGTTGGAAGACACTATGGGTTGTGATATATATAATTTTGCTTGTTCTAAGATCAAGGGTGGAGAGTTCAAGGTGGAGTTGTAGCTGGGGGATACATAAAACTAACCAGATTTAGCTGAGGGGTGACCAAACCGTTGGGTTCTTAAATATATATAAGGTTTTACAACACTACGTGGGTTGCAAGTTTTTTAATGCCCTATGTTTTCCAACCTCCTATTATACAAACAATATGATTTTAATGAAAACCTTTTGTTGTTTACATAATACAAATGTAATGAAAGTCATCTCTTAAAAATATATAACAAGTCTTAGGTAGACTAAAATTGTGTTTCAACTTCCTCAAATCAATAAACTATAGGAAAGTTAGAAAACACTGTGGGTTGTGTTTTATATAATTCTGCTTGTTTTAAGTTGAAGGGTGGAGAGTTCGAGGTGGTGAGTTAGTTTTATGTTCACAAATGTTTGAATTCACTAGTTGAAATCTAGTTATAGCATCATATTTCACTTTCTTTGCTTAGAAAAATTCATACACAAAAAAAAATCTCTCAAGTTTATCCACTTCTGCATTGTGAATTTCCCATTGCACATACTACACACACTCCTTCCTCAACTTATCAAGAGTGGGAAGAATCTCTTCAGTTAAAATAATATCTAGCTCATTGAGTTTGATCTTCTTCTTTTCAAGTGTTTTTAGAGCATATTCCATTTTGATTTCTAAATTATAGAACCCGTTGCCTCCATATTTGTATTGTCTCTTCACCTTTGCACATACTACACATGCTTCTTTGTCAATTTATCAAGAGCAAGAAGAATCTCTTAAGTCAACACAATATCTATCTCATTCACTATGGTTTTCAATGCAAGTGAGCTTCATAATTTATTACAATTGTGGTTTACATGTAAATTTTTTTTTCAAATTCTTCATATACTTCACAAATAAATGCACAAAAAAATAATGTGTTTATTTATCCTATGTTCATTCACTCTTTTACCGATTCATTATTTTATCAATAGATGCAAAGAATGTGTTTTCTTCTTTTGACATTACTAGTAGCCATAGAAGTAATTACACATTATTATTCACATTACACTTATAGGCTACATACAAAGTTGCAAGTTGGACTTCTCATTGTGTTGTGCAGCTTGCATGTTTTTAGTTTATGAATTTTCATATACGCTTTTGTTGGTCATGTTAAGTCACCCCAAACAAAAGGCTCGATATCACAACATGCCTGCTCAAGTAAAAGAGGTTTGTACACCCCATATAATATGAGGTCTTATTTTTTTTTTGTGCGATGTTGCAATTTTACTTAGAGTCTTTATGTTCATTTGGAGGTTCAACTAGACACTGTGTTTTCCAGCTTGCATTGACTAACATCATGGTTGATAGGAAAATTTACACATTTATGCCTTTCCTGATTCACTCCATTACCGATTCATTATTTTCTCAACAGATGCAAAAAATGTATGCACATTTTTTTACATACAAGGTTGTCATAAAAGGTTTTGGTTTCCCTCTAACCTTTCATCTCCATTAACACATACACATGCACCACAACCAATGTATCTTCCCAAAATAATACATCTATTGTTGTAATTCTAGAAGTAATTACATACTGTTATACACGTTACACTTGTACACCACATACAAAGTTGCAAGTTGAACCACTCATTGTGTTGTTCAACCTGCACTTTTTTATTTCATGAATTGCAATATGTGCTTTTGTTGCTTCTATTTACTCACCCTAAACAAAAGGCTCGGTATCACAACATGACTTCTTAGGTAAAAGAGGTTTGGACACCCATATACTCTGAACTCTTAGTTATATTTTCATGTAGGGTTGCAAATTTACAAGTGGGATCTTTATGTCCACTAGAAGGTTCAACTACACACTATGTTTCCAACCTGCATTGGCTTGCATCATGGTTGATAGGGAATTTTACACCTTTCTTCCTTCCCTCATTCTCTTCATTACTGATTCATTATTTTTTCAACAGATGCAACAAATGTGTTATCATTTTGGTGTTGCTAGCGGCAATGAATGCATTTTTTTTACATAAAAGGTTGTCATAAAAGGTTTTGGTTGCCCTCTAACATTTCATCTCCATTAAAACATACACACGTACTACAACCAACGTATCTTCCCAAAATAGTACATATGTTGTTGCAATTGTAGAAGTAATTACTTATTTTTATGCACATTACACTTGTACGCCACATACAAAGTTGCAGGTTAAACCACTCATCGTGTGGTTCAACCTTCACTTGTTTATTTCATGAATTGCTCGATGTGCTTTTGTTGCTCGTGTTAAGTCACCCAAAATGGAAGGCTAAATATCACAACATTCCTCCTCAGGTAAAAGAGGTTTGTACACCCTATATACTTTGAAATCTTAGTTTTATTTACATGTGGGGCTATGAATTTACTTGCGGTCTTTATGTTCACTTGGAGGTTCAACTACACACTGTGTTTTTCAACCTGCATTGGCTTACATCATGGTTGATAGGAAATTTTACACCTTTCTACCTTTCCTCATTCTCTTAATTACTAATTCATTATTTTTTCAATAGATGCAAAAAAGGTGTTATCATTTTGGCATTGTTGGCAGCAATGGATGCACAATTTTTTACATACAAGGTTGTCATAAAAGGTTTTGGTTTCCCTCTAACCTTTCCTCTCCATTAAAACATACAGACACACCAAAACCAACATATCTTCCCAAAATAATACATTTTTTGTTGTAATTGTAGAAGTAATTACATACTATTATGCATGTTACACTTGTATGCCACATACAAAGTTGCAGGTTGAACCATTCATCATGTGGTTCAACCTACACTTGTTTATTTCATGAATTGCTAGATGTGCTTTTTCTGCTCATGTTAAGTCACCCCAAAAAAAAGGCTGAATATCACAACATTCCTCCTTAGGTAAAAGAGGTTTGTACACCCCATATACTCTAAAATATTAGTTTTATTTACATCCAGTTTGTGAATTTTCTTGTGATCTTTATGTCCACTAGGAGGTTCAACTACACATTGTGTTTTCCAACCTGTATAGGCTTACATAATGGTTGATAGGAAATTTTACACCTTTCTACCTTTCCTCATTCTCTCCATTATTGATTCATTATTTTGTCAATAGATGCAACAAACGTGTTATCATTTTGGCGTTGCTAACAACAATGGATGCATATTTTTTACATACAAGGTTGTCATACAAGGTTTTGGTTTCCCTCTAACCTTTCATCTTCGTTAACACATACACACACACCACAACCAATGTATCTTCCAAAAATAATACATCTGTTGTTGCAACTATAGAAGTAATTGCATACTATTATGCACGTTACACTCATAGGCCACATACAAAGTTGCAGGCTGAACCACTCATCGTGTGGTTCAACCTTCACTTGTTTATTTCATGAATTGCCAGATGTGCTTTTGTTGCTCATGTTAAGTCACTCCAAATGGAAGGATGAATATCACAACATGCCTCCTTAGGTAAAAGAGGTTTGTACACTCCATATACTTTGAAATATTAGATTTATTTACATGCAGGGTTGCAAATTTACTTGTGATATTTATGTCCACTTGGAGGTTCAACTACACACTGTGTTTTACAACTTGCATTGGCTTACATAATGGTTGATAGGAAATTTTACACCTTTCTTCCTTTCTTCATTCTCTCCATTATTGATTCATTATTTTTTCAATAGATGTAGCCAACATGTTATCATTTTGGCATTGTTGGCAACAATGGATGCATATTTTTTAATATACAAGGTTGTCATAAAGGTTTCAATTGCCCTCTAACCTTTCCTCTCCATTAACACATACACATGCACCACAACTAACATATCTTCCCAAAATAATACATTGATTTTTTCAATTGTAGAAATAATTACATATTTTTATCCACGTTACATTCATACCCCACATACAAAGTTGCAAGTTGAACCACTCATTGTGTTGTTGCTCAAATAGCACAAGTTTACTTGAAAATGATAGTTGGTTTTCACAACATTCATCTTTAGGTAAAACAAGTTTGTGTGGCACACCTAAAATGTACTCATCCTTGAATGTCCACGTACGCTTGTGATTGTGCCATTGTTTTCTATGTCGAATTGTACGTTGAGCTACACACTCTGATTGCCAACCTGCATTTGTTTTATATTTTATGCATCGCTTGATTCAATCTATCACCTTTTATTTTCCTCAACTAAAGTCGACAACCTCCTATTGGATTCACGTTGGCGACAGTAGTGCAAGCACATTTTATTTGTGTTCAATGAATAATTTATTTCTTTTGCTTGGCATAATCCACTCCAATTTTAAATGTTCATCCAATTCCTACCTTACCTAGAATGGGGAGAGGTTTGAAATGGAAGAAGATGATCTAGAGGTACAAGATGTACGGGTTGGAGGCTCTCCTTTTTCCTCTTGCAATTTGCAGTGGACTCCTATTGCCATTGAAGAGGATGGGTTCATTGACCTTGCCACAACAATTCCTCATAGCAGACTTGATGATTTCATTCGTGGTAAAATTTTGTTTGAAGGTTTTGAAACTTCATTTGTGTGCAGGAAAAAAAGAGAGTATACCATCACTGATCCCATCAATGACAAAAATTATGGAAAAATAATTATTTGGCATAGGTTTGTACCTTTCAACATTCAAGTGTATGTTCGAATGATATTTTACTCTCTCTTGCTTGAAGATGATGAGATGATGCTTTCTTTATAGCTACTGGTGTGGATACAGTTTTGAAGACCAGAGGAACTGACCTCAAGCACAGAAAAGAAAATAAACATTTATAAAAAAGAGAGGTTTTCAATGCTACTTCATTGCAAAGGTAATGCATGGTAGACTCAATTTTGCTTATTTGATTTATAAAGAAATGTTTCATGTTGATGTCAATGGTGAATTTTTCCATGGAATTAGTGACACAAGTGGCGACAGGCATTCCATGTTCACCCCTAATCTATCCAAAGAATGCAAAAGCTATATTGAAAGCATTTTTCTCATGGGCGTGAGTGTTAATGCAATAATGGATACACATCTCAGTGGTCCTATCTTCTATAGTATGATGAGTAAGAGATGAATTCCTTATAAGAAAGGATGTAATGAATGCTTGGTGAAAAGTGTGTTCTATTCATGCACAAAAACATATAATCAATTTGACAAGTATCATAATGTGGAATGGACAAGATATTGACAACTTCTACATTCAATGACCCCATGGGAACGATACACCTTTTTTTATCGGGATTCAAACTCCATGGATGATGTATATGATGGTTTTCCACTCACACAATTCAGTCATCTACATGGATTCCATATTTTCCATTAACACATATGGGGTGTGGCATTAGAAACATTGACAAATAGTTCTTCATCTTTTCAATGGTCTTACTAGCTATAAACTTGACAATGCTCATGCTGACTTGTTATGTCTATAGTAAAAATTGTATAATTTTCTCATTTTCAATGAGCAATAGAGTGGTGTGCTCATTGCATGGGTAGTATCCTCATGAAACAAGATTGAAGAAATTTATGCATCGCTAGGCATATTGCATGCTCGTGGAAGAACAGCCAGACCTGAATAGAGAATTAATGTATTTTTGACCGATGATTCCATTGCAAAAATTTAGGCCATATATTAAGTGTGTGTTTTCGTTCGCTTACGTACCTTTTTCATTTTCTATTTATTTTCAATTCCACTTTGTCATGTAGATGAGCGCTAAACAATATCATTTGTATCATCTATTAGGACCATCTTTTGATGCCATGTGCTTCTGTGCATTTGGCACATTCGAAGGGCTTGGATGAAGAATGTACATAAGTACACTACCAAGGAAAGGGAAATGTAAATTTTCCACAAACTTGGCATGATCATGATGGCGATTGGTGATAGTGAAAACATCACTCAACTATTGAACTCTTTCTTTGAGGAGTTCAATGATCAACCTCAATTTTTACAGTACTTCAAGAAGACCTAATATGATTTGGTGAGTTGACAATTTTTGTCACCTCGTTTGATTCACACCATTCACATTCTTTTGACATTACCTCTAATACATTGTGGTTTACTTGACTATTGCATTTTTTTTGTGGCCATGTGGGTGAAAAATTGTAGACTATTCCCACATGCCAACTAGGATATAAATGCTGCCATTGAGTCATAACATTGCACGCCAAAAACTCGATACTTATGTGATCATAAAAAAAAATGCACAAGGGGAATGGACTATTTGTATTTCACACTTGTGTATAAAATAAAAAAATTCTTTAGGCAAAAGAAAAAGTTGCAGAAATATGGTTTTTTGATGAACTATAAGTTTCAAAATATTAAATCTAGTTGGAGCGGCGAAGGAAATTCTAGATGATGATTGTGTTCTGGATGAAACACATCCTAGATGGCACTAGGTGAAAGTTAAAGTAGGTGCGACCGCTACCTTGTTTAGAAATTTTGCGAGCACCTTTATTTTGTGAGTGCCCTTGGAGTTTGCACGGGAACACTTGTAAACGTGTCCTTAAGGTTGCTGAATTCATTAAAAGATCATCTACTATTGAAGGGGTGGTCCATGGTGAGTGAATTTTAATTCAAAGTGCATTACTTTATGGGAGACAATTTTTTTTTCATTTTCTACCGCATAATACAAGTTTCTTGTGTGTTGTCATTTAGATAAGGGAGTCAAGCAATTGATAGAGGGACAGATTCGAATGAGACATTGTCAGAGGGGGGTGTCCAATAAAATAGTCCTAATATTCTCACCCCTACACAAGCTCATTCTGTTAGTCATGAACATGATGAAAATTTGAAGAAAATATGTATTTGGAATGACACAAATGGAATATTGAAGGAAGTGATGCATACATCACCCCAATGTCTAGAACAAGTACAATCATATACATAGTGTATCGAGAGGTTTATACAGGATCTACATCAATCCAATGCATTGTCATTTTAATTTATTCACAATCTCGATGTAGCTACAACTAGCACCATTTGCATGCATCCATGGTTTAGTGAAAGTAGGGATCATCCTCGATGTGCAACCCATTGTATGAAGTGTGCTGCACAATAGTCAGATCACTTAACTCCTTTGTGTGACTCCTTTCCCTTGTACACAAATAATAGATTTAATATAAATGTCAATATGCAATGCGAGGCATTAGGCACACCTGATATGGATGGGGAATAGGATACGACATCTAATACAAGTGACTATGAGAAAACCCATTTCAATTTTTATATTGTAATAGGAATGGTATTATAGATTTCTTTTTCCATTAAGTAGCTTCTACCATGTCATAAACTTTCTAAATTTTTTTGGTCTTTTTTGTTCACTTCAACATTCCAATTTGTGGAAAGGAGTCCTCATTGATGACTATCTTTCACAAGCATAAACCCAATGGAAGGTATGGTTCCAATTTAACATCTATACGTAGGTCAGTCCATTTTTTGGTATGACATTATGAAATAACATGCTTCCCTATAAAATTTTGGCTATGGTGACAGGTTGATGTCGGTTAATGTGCATTCACTCTAGTGCTTCTTGAAGAGTTACTAAGGAGTGCAAAAGCATACATCAATGAACCTCTGTCTATAGGTAAGCATGTCATCATTTCAAAAAGTTGTTCATATAAGTTATCTATAATTTTGGCATTGAACTTTCATGTCTCCACCCAACTCATTTTGTTTTTCTTCACTTCTTTTCAAGTGATTGTATAGTAGATTCCTTTTTGGTTTCATGCATTCTAGTACCTACTACTCTAGTTGTGCATTTCCATTTAGCCATTTCACATATTGCATGCGCTCCTTCCTCAACCTGTGAAGAGCAAGAAGAATCTGTTTAGTCAAAACATTATCTATCTCTTTCACTTTGGTTGCTTGTTTTCAAGTGTTTTCATAGAAGGTTCCTTTTTCATTTCAGGCATTCTAGTACATGCTACTCCACTTGTGCATTGTGATGTCCATAGCATAAAAAAAATGATCACATTATTTGCAATGTTGGGAAACACACAGTCCCATGCCATTTAGTTCATTATGAATTTTTTTTGTTTCATTGTGACCAAGAATGTAATGAAGTCCACTTTCAAAATTTATAACAACTCTTCCGTGATGTAAATATGGCATTTTTCGTTTTTAATTTGATTGGAAGAAAAAAACTGCTCACCTTATTTGTAGTGTTGGAAAATACACTATCCCATGTCAATTAGTTTGTTATGAAAAGTTTTTTTGTATTAATTATAGAATAAAGACATTACAATACAACATGATTAGCACTTAGCAAAACCCAAAAAAAGGGTTGTCCAATTGCTTCTTGTATAGTCCATTATACCACCTTACAATGGCCTATACATATCAGTATTCTATATCAGTCTATACATTAATTTATACATATCAGCATTGCTATACAACCTTACATATAGCCTATACATTATATCGCTCAAATGGTCTGATCAAGGCTCATCCTCTAGGCTCCTTCTTTCATTGCAAGACTCCATGTTGTTTGGGTTTGCTAGTGCTTCTATGGCTTCCAATTCATCATTGGAGAACCCCATTTCAGTCTCTAGGATATCATTTGAATGCAATCTGGGTGCTTTAGTCATTTGGGTCTTCTTAGCTACAACTTGCTTATCATTGAACTCTTTTTGGAATGCCTCTAAAGCTCTCATAACAACTAATAGATTAGGCTAGTCATCTTGCCAGGAATTCCCATCTTTGATATAATGTTGGTTGATGCAGACTAATCCATCCTTTAGTAGCTTTAGGAACTTTCTTTCAACTATCTCCATTGTTGCCATTATTGAGATCATGCCCTGTTGGAATTTTCTTCTTCAACCAGACCATTCTCATCACCTCCCACCATGGATTGTGCAACACTTTGACTTGGAATAGCCAAGGGGGTCTTCCTGTGTCTTCCTTGCATTGCAGATGTCAGATTAAACTCCCTTTGGAAATCATTTAAGGATTTTAGGAAGATCTCATGCTCCTCTTCAACTTTTTTGATCCTAGCTGATCCATCTCTAACAAAATTTGGCAAAGAGATATTGATGTGCAATGATACCTTCCCCGCCATCATCACAGTGTACCTCTTTGGCTGCAAAACTCGCGCCTTGCAAAGTGACAAAGGCCTACTTAGAGACAACTTCAGAAAAGGAAATTTGGAAGAGATTAGGGTTACTTTCTTGAGTATTGGGGGGGTTGGGGGGTTTCGAACCCCCCTCCATTAAAGTAATTAAAAGTCATAGAAAAAAAACTAGCAATAACCATATAGTAAGCCACACACTAGCGCCAAAGGCTGAGGCACAACTGAGAAGTAAAGAAAGAAAAAAAGGCTAGGGATAGAAGAAGCCTTACGAAAAAGAACCCACCATGGGGGAGGGTACGACCCCCTCCCCTACCAGCATTGGATTCGGTGTAGAACCTCAACCCTTGCATAGTGTGCCACTAGGTTGTAGAGCCCTCATTTTCACTTCTCTCCAAAATTGAAATCCCACCAATCTTATCATTATGAAAAGTTTTGTTTTGTTACAACCAAGAATGTAATGAAGTCCACTTTTTATTTTTTGAACAACTCTTTGGTATAGTCAAAATGGAATTTCACTTTCTTCATTTGATTGGAACAAATGAAATGCTTTCATTATTTGTTATTGGAAAACACACTCTGCCATGTCAATTAGTTCGTTATGAAAAGTATTGTTTTGTTACGACCAAGAATGTAATGAAGTCCACTTTCAATTTTTTGAGCTGTTTGGTATAGTAAAAATGACATTTCACATTCTTCATTTGATTGGAACAAATAAAATGCTCACATTGTTTATAGTGCTAGAAAACACACTGTCCCATGTTAGTTAGTTCGTTATGAAAAGTTTTGTTTTGTTACGAATGAGAATGTAATGAATTCCACTTTCAATTTTTTTAAAAACTCTTTGGTACAGTCAAAATGGCATTTCACATTCTTCATCTAATTGGAACAAATAGAATGCTCACATTGTTTGTAGTGTTGGAAAATACACTATCCTGTGTCAATTAGTTCGTTATGAAAAGTTTTGTTTTGTTATGACCAAGAATGTAATCGATCCCACTTTACAAATTTTGAACAAATTTTTAGTATAGTAAAAAAGACATTTCACTTTCTTCATTTTATTGGAACAAATAAAGTTCTCACATTATTTGCAGTGTTGGAAAATACACTATCCCGTGTCAGTTAGTTCGTTATGAAAAGTTTTGTTTTGTTACAACCAAGAATGTAATCGAGCCCAATTTAAAAATTTTGAACAACTTTTTAGTATATTAAAAAAGGCATTTCACTTTCTTCATTTCATTGGAACAAATAAAATGCTCACATTATTTTCCATGTTGGAAAACACACTGTCATTTGTCAGCTATTTTGTCATGAAAAGTTTTTCTTTCATACACTCCAAGAATATAATGAAGTTAGCATTGAGAGTGTCTTTCTAATTAGAGAATACAGTTGCGTCTTTTCAAAAATTTGTTCACATGCACCTTCTTCAATATTGTTACATAGCTTTGCAACCACTTTTGGTTAGCATTGAGAGTATCTTTCTAATTAGAGAATGCAGTTGTATCTTCTGAAAATGTTGTTTTGTTTTTCATTTTAGGAATTATAGTACCTACTACTCCAATTGTGCATTTCCATTTTCCCATTGCACATACTACACATGCTCCTTCCTCAAGTTCCAAAGAACAGGTAGAATCTCTTCAGTCAAAACATTATCTCTCTTTCACTTTGGTTGCTACTTTTCAAGTGTTTTCATAGCAGATTTCTTTTTCATTTTTGAAATTGTAGTAAATGTTGCTCCACTTGTGCATTTCCATTTTTCCATTGCACATTACCATTTTTACATTGTACATACTACACATGCACCTTCTTCAATACTATTATGTAGCTTTGCAACTACTTTTTGGTCAACATTGAGAGTGAAAACTAATAATTTATTCGATGCAAGTATACAAGATGTCACATAATGTAGAAGCACGGTTCTCTAGTTGGTTGACCAACTACCACCCATATCTTCCATGTACTATCCTTTCTTGGATAAAGGAATTGAGTCTCCCATATAGGTTGTGGGAAAAGATGTTTAAGAGAATTGACAGAAAAGGGCCAAACTGCAGTGACGTCAAATATCATAATTATGATAATTTCTTTAACTACATCTTTGGTGTATGTGTGAAAATGAGCATGGATATTGAATATTACAATCTACAAATAGAGATGTAAATTTTTTGTGATTGACCAATGTGTCTTTACCAATAGATTTAAGACCTTTTTCCTAGTTGGATGCATCTAGAAGGTATCCATTAAACTAACAATTATCATCCACAAGCACAATCTTTTGAATGAGCTGAGCATGAGATTTATGAGATTACTTAAGGGGGAATATCAAATTAGTTATCACATGGGTCTTATGGAGGAATGGTTGCTTGTTGTGTTCAAATTCGACTACATTGTCAGATTCGATGTCCACCATGTGAGACCATCATTCAGGCTGATACACACAAATTATGGGATACCTACATTGTATGTCATGAATTCTACCTTGACAATCAGTGTGCACTAAATCCTTCCTAATACTAAGAATGAAAAAAATATACCTATTCATAAATGGTTGACCTAGTTGACAATGTTTACAAACTATTTAATTATTATAGCCAACATTTGTGAAATTTTTAGTCACAAATGTTTGCAAAGTTTTTAGACATTGTATATATGATTGTATCCAATATCAATAGGTTTTTGATGTGATTAGCTATTGTCTCACACTCATTGCAATGTTATATATTTAAAGTGTTGTTTGAAACTTTTATGGACAATTAATACATAACACACTATGGTTACCATAAGGAATATGGTTTTTCATTTTTTGTATTGATTAGTTATCTATTACATATGATCATTTGGTTTTTTGTAGATGGATAAATAACTACACTTAGTTGTTTCATATGATATTAGTGTTGTTTTCTTATGTCCAAGTTAGATTTGTTTATTATTAAGATATCTTGTTTCCTTTGGTTTGGTATGACTTTATAACCCCATGAAATAGTGTGTTTTCCAACACTACAAATAACACGAGCATTTTTTTTTGTTCCAATCACATGAAAAAAAGGAAATTTCATTTTCACTTTACCAAAGAGTAGTTCTAAAATTTTAAAGTGGAATTCATTACATTTTTGGAGTGTGGGAAACAAAAACTTTCATGATGAAATAGCTGACATGGGATAGTGTGTTTTCCAATACTACAAACAATGGGAGCATTTTATTCGATCCAATCACATGAAAAAATGAAATGCCATTTTCACTCTACCAAATAGTTGTTCTAAAAATTGAAAGTGGAATTCATTACATTCTTAGTCATAATGAAACAAAAACTTTTCAAAAAAAACTGACATGTGACAGTGTGTTTTCCAACATTGCAAACAATGTGAGCATTTTATTTGTTCCAATCACATGAAAAAAATAAATTTCATTTTCACTCTACCAAAGAGTTGTTCTAAAAATTCAAATTGAACTTCATTACATTCTTGGTCGTAATGAAACAAAAAAATTTCACAACAAAGCAACTGATCCAACACTGTAAATAATGTGAGCCTTTTATTTGTTCCAATCAAATGAAAAAGGGAAATGCCATATTTATGCCACCAAAGAGTTTTTCTAAGATTTTAAGGTGGACTTCATTACATTTTTGGAGCGTACTAAACAAAAAAATTTCATAACGAAGTAACTGACATGGGACAGTGTGTTTTCCAACACTGCAAATAATGTGAGCATTTTATTTCTTCCAATTAAATGAAAAGGGAAATGCCATATTTACATCACCAAAGAGTTCTAAAATTTAAAAGTAGACTTCATTACATTTTTGGAACATAGGAAACAAAAAAAATTCATGACGAAATAATTGACATGAGATAGTATATTTTCCAACACTACAAACAATGCGAGCATTTTATTTGTTCCAATCACATGGAAAAAGAAAATGCCATTTTCACTCTACCAAAGAGTTGTTCCAAAATTTTGAAGTGGACTTCATTACATTTTTGGAGCGTACGAAACAAAAAAATTTCATAAGTAACTGACATGGGACAGTGTGCTTTCCAACACTACAAATAATGTGAGCATTTTATTTGTTCCAATCACATGAAAAATGGAAATTCCATCTTTACTATACCAAAGAGTTGTTCTAAAATTTAAATGTGGACTTGATTATAATCTTGTTGGGTGGGTGCATGAAGTTGGGTTACACTTTTGTGGCCAACTCCAAAAAAAATTGAAAATGACATAACGTGAGCGCGTTATAACGCACTCGCGTTATGTCATTTAAAAGCAAAAAAAAGAGTGAAAGCTATTCATTCTCTTGTCTATTTTTCTGCTCTGCCCACGACCAAAAACCCTCATTTTCACGCTCACATTCTAGGAGGAGGCATTCTACAAAATTCATCAACAATAATTGCTTTTCCTTTGCAAAGATGGCGCCATGACGACAAAGAGGTGTAGGAGGTAAGTATTGTTTTCTATTTGTTTTGAATTTCTTAGTTTCAAGTTGATTTGGTTTGTTTTAAGTTAGATTTGATTGTTTTTTTTTAAATTTGTAGGAGATGCAAATGATCCTGCAAATCCTCAAAATTCTCAACAAGAAGAACAGTAAAATCCTCCTCAACAAAATCCTCAAAAAATCAACATCCCCCACCAATCACTCAACACCCTCCTGACACTCAACAAAATTTGAGTGAAATTGAGAACAAAAAAAAAATTGAGGATCTTATCAATAGGTTGAGTGATCCAAATGCTTCAACCACAGAAAGAATGACACTAGCAAATTCAATGAAAGAGATGTTAAAAAATGTAGATTCAATAACCCAACAAATAATGGGATGGCAAGATAGGAGGCAGGCAGCTAGGGCATATTATGCAGATAAACTATCATATAGACAAGTAAAATATTTAAAAATTATTAAAGGTGATTTGTGCTCTTTATTCACTGAACCTAGAACAAATCAAAATCTTAGCCTCAATGCGAAGATGTTTCCTATTCATTGGTGCCACCACCAAGAGATTAGGAACCATTTTTATGATAGGTGGTACTTGGTCTTTGATTACCCACCATGCAACAATTGTGAACTCCCCCAATATTTTCTTAGGAAACTATACAGTGAGTTCGTATTGAACCAAATATCAAATTATTTTGATATGAGGGAGTTCCAAGGGAGAGGTGGGGAGTCGGCTCAAGATAGGCCCGGTGCACATCTAAATCCTGCACGGCAAGGGAGATGACCTCTCGCTAGGCCGCCTCATGAGAACATTGTTATGCCTATCGTTGCAAAGGAGAGTGCCGGCATGGAGACATTGTAGGTGATCAACACTTTGACCTAGAGTGTGATCCATCATACTATCCCTATTGTACAACACCATACAAGGGAGTCTTCAGCTGGTGGCCTTCGAACCCATGTGTGTCAATCTTGCGGGGTGACTTATTCATATGACTCCACCGACACTCAGGAGGCTGCTACGTAGAATCTGTATGCTGCTATGCAGGATCTGTATGCTGCTATGTAGGATCTATATGCTGCTACGCAGGATCCATATGCAGCTACGAGGATGGAGAGGATGGCTGACATTTTGCATCATGCATATGGCATTCATAGTCAGGTAAAAGTTGGCATATTCGTTGAATTTAATTTATTAAATTTTGATTCTGAAATGCAAGATTAACTAATTTAGTTTTATTATTTTAATAAAATTGTAGGGTCACAGTTTTGAGACTGGATACACCGGTCCTCCACCTACTTATTTCTGCAGTACACCTATCAGTGGGGTATGTAACTAGTAAACAATTATAAATTTATTACATGTTAATAGCATTTTTTTACGAATGGTATTTTAATACATGTGATTTTGGATGTTGAACATGCTAATATTGGTGGTTTCAAGCAAACACCTCCTAGTGCCAATGGATTTACTCAAATGCACACAGAGGTAATAGAATAAAGAGAACTTAACTAATGAATTCTACTTAATATATTTTTGTAGTTTATATTCATATTGTTGGTTACGTTGCATTACACATCATTCAAACTCAACGCATTACTTCAAATTCCATAACTAATAACTAGATGTTGATAGATGAAAAAATTTTAACTGTACAATATAGTTGTTTAGAAAGTCAACATAATCAACACAATGCAATTACTTCACATGGAGGCATGTGCTTGCAAAGGTGCACCAGCACGACAAACTATGGATGCTTGGATAAAATCTATGAAACCATAATAGTAAGCAATAGCATAGACAAGGCAGTTAGTGATGCAAAGCATCATATCAAAACACTCAATCATTAGGGTACATCTGATGTAGAGCATCCAAAAAACACCATCAACATCATTTCTTCAAGGGATTTCAATCCCAAATAGAATGAGGAGAAGATCAAATATAATTTCATCATAAATCTACTTTTCATTTAACCAAAGTCCACTCAAATTCTCTTAGCCATTCCATAGTCCATCATTCATCATTCCACTAATCAGTATTCTAATTGACTCATTCAAAGAAAAAACCATATTAAAGAAAACTTTGACTTAATCAATTAGATTCACATCATTCTCAACCACCATAAAAACAACATAAACCTAATTATTGACACTTGAACAATTCATCCTTTCATTTATTCACCAAGGCAACAAATCAACTAAACCATACCTCATTGTTATCAGTCCATTATCAAGCACTGTACTCACCATATTTTGACTGCAATAGTCTATTTACAGGTTACAAACTCCTGCTACAACAAAATCTTTATTATCATCTTGTGGTTAATCACCAATTTGCTCAAAAGGCTTCATAATACTCACCCATCCAACCATCAAAGTCACCAAACTTGTCTTATACACCTTAACCAAATTTAGTAACATCAATCATATCATTAGTTTGATATTAACCAAGCACTCAATAACGTCCTTTCGACTGTTTAAACAAACATCTTTGTTTTGATCAGACAATATCATATTCCTCTAGTAGGTCTATCAACCATTGAATCGGGTAGTTACATTCCTATCTCAAAGCTTATTAAAAAACTCAATGCACATTTAGAAACACTTTCTAGCACATCACAACATATCAAATTTCTTAGACGTTTGACATAAAGAAAATCATCATATTTCAGACTGTCCTCTAAAGAAAGGCTAGTAGATTAGGCTTGTTTTACAAAGGAGATCCCTTCAAAACCATTCCAAATCATTCAAAACCTAAAAATAGTCTTCAATAATGTCTTATAACTTAGTATTTCACCATTTATAGGGATTGAAAACCATGAAAATGTTCTGATCCAATAAACCCTCATTTATAGGGTGTAAAACCACAAATCAAGGAGGGTTTTGTGAAAAATACTCTTGCAAACCTCTATTTCTCTGGCCATCACCTGGAACATGATTTTTTATGTCTCCCAAGACCTTATACATCATTTCCAAGCCTCTGCAAGCTTTATTTATTCATGACCCATGACTGTAGCATCACTTTGTGTAGGAAAATCCTCTATTTTCTAGTGTAGCAACAACTCCACCATGGTATTCTTGATTTTTCCTGCACTTAAAATCATTAAAACATGCAAAAAATCCTAACATTAATCTACTCCACCAATTTACTTGACCTACATTGGTAGAGTAGTGAAGAAAAACCCTATTGAACTCTCAAACTTGCTTTTAAAAGGACTTTGTCGGGCACTGAAAACTGCCTCTTATTCTTTTGTTTCCTAAAACTAACCAAGTCCAACTCTTGAAATTGGAAACTAACTCCTCTTTACATGTATTCACACTATGATTTAACTTTGGGTGTTCCTAAATTACCAACACAAGAAAACAAAACAATGGAGTAATGCTACAAACTCAGAAACAAGGAATTTTTATTTCAAAATCTAATTACAAGAACACAAACTTTTTCTTTTTCTCACCTTTACATGCCTTTTAAAGATATTTCCTTTTCCATAACTATCTTTCCATCAGTTGAAACTACCCCTTTTAACCCTTAATATGCTTGATTTCCTTGTTTTTGTCAATTTAACAACTTTTAACAACATTACATTATTGCATTGTTTGCATTTTCCCACTTTGACCACCTAGAACTTACCCATAACCTTAAATACATTCAAATAAGACCTCATATGACCTTGAACATGCTTTACATCATTTTTCCATGACCTTTTGTGATTGACTCAATACAAATTTAAACACTCATCCCTTTTGCAAAATTGAAAAGTATTTGATGACCTAGGTGCTCCTGCACCAACATCTTACCCAATTGAATCAGGAGAAGATCAAATTGAATAAGCAACTAAAATTTCTTTCTCTTTTCATAAAAAATCGCATTGTTTCATTTCTAAACCATAAGGTAACAATAAGCCAACTCATTTCAATACTTCTTCTTATCATCCTCAAGCTTCAAACGTCTTATTTATCAACAAAAATGACTGATCCGTGCACAAGAAACCTAATTAGAGTCACTAAACAATGCACTCTTTCATCATTCACCAAGGAACCCTTCCACTCAATTTTCTTTACCTAGGAGAAATAACCAAAAACCAATCTTTCATGTTACAACCTACATCCATTAGATCCTAACACACCTTTTCCATCATCAATTTATCTGAATTCAAAGCAAACACCTGATAAAGAGCTCTGAATCTCTCAATTCCTTAAACAACTCACCAAATTTTCACTTTTACCAACTAGTTCCTCAAGACCAAGATACTACAATCAACCATTTACACCTCAATCATTTCATCTGACTTCCAAGACATTACTCACATCATGTTTATTGACTAAGCTTATTCTATGCATAAATCAAGCCCTACAAAGGAGGGTTTATTTCATAAGGTACTTACAAACCTTAAATACTCCTGCCATCACCACAAACACCATGGAAATAGCCTACATAATCTTTAGAAATGATGCAGAGTGGCAGGGAAGGAAAATTCACAATCACAAATGGAAAAGTCACTCCACTGAATGCTTCTCTCAAATACTCTTATGAGGAGTCATAAACTCCACTTCAACTCACAATCACAAATGGCAAAGTCACTCCACTGAATGCTTCTCTCAAATACTCTTATGAGGAGTCCTAAACTCCACTATTCTTTAAGAGATCAACCACACACACCTAGGGTTCATAGATCAGACCACTCACAAAGCTTGAAAAAATTTGGATCATGTCTCATTAAGTCAACACAAGGTTTAACAACCCTCTAGCATTTAGGTTTCAACAAACACCCATCACTATGGTGACTTAGACCTCACTCTCTCTTAAGGCTTGCAACCCTTGCTTGGTAGGACAATTAGAATAAAAAACACAAGGATGACTATTAAGACACCAAACCTATGGTTTCGAACCCCTAAGATGGACCCCTACAAGGTTCCAAAACCCTTCCTCTTGACTGTCAAAACATCACTCACAATGGCCCTTTCTACTGCTGCTCCAGAAGGCCTAATTCATAGATCTACACCTAGGTCTTGACTATCTAGGCTCTCTCCTTCACTCCAAAGCCAAAATTCAGAATCCTACAGGTTCTCCAAACCTATTTCCACCATTCCTAAGTGCCTCTTATACATATTCTTCAAAATCAAGCAAAAACTCTTTTTTTTTGCTTGTTAATTATGCTTGCCACATAGAGATGTCAAGCCAAAATTCATGCACAACTTCCAACAATGATCCTGTCATTCTCCAAAAAATTTACATTATAGTACAGCCTTATATCTTCCATCCCACTGAGATTTAGCAATTTTACAATGTGGGAATGGAAAAAATATACATTTTCACCCAAAACCCTAATTTTAAGGGTTTTCAGACCACTCGATAGAGAAATTGGAATATCTCCCTTGATACTCAATGAAATCTCACCACTCCAATGCAAAAGGAAAGCTTATTTAATTACCTATCCAACCATTGTGGGCTTAGAGCATGAAAGTGAACATGCAATCTGTACCAAGTACAGGATCAACAAATTCTTTAAAAAAACATAGGAAAAACAACAAACTTCTTATTGAAACTTCTTTGAAACATCAACATCAACCTTGCCTCGACCAAGAGAGGCATATTTGAATTCTTACAAACTCTCTCCAACTTCTTGCAGCTGTCTTTTGAAAAGAGAGACGTTGGAAAACAACTAATCTCATGCTTTGACTTCTAATTGCCTAGTTAAGGCAATGTGAGCAACTTCTACCAACTCGACCACAAAGAGCCTTCCAAAATGTGTCAAAGGAATTTAAAACCTTGTAAAAAAGTAAGGTGACTCCCCTCAGGTGTCTAGATACAACAAGGCATCCTTTTTCCTTATTTTGCCAAGATGCACTAGACTTACAAAGGAGGATGGAGACCTTGTTGTACAAAGAAGTTGGTCACCAAGACCAAAAACTCAACCAAAAACCTAGAAGACCTACTACAAAGCATTGAAATGGTCCATAAGACCTTATTCCATCCATAAACCAAGAAACAAAATATAAAAAATTATTCTAGGTCCCTTAGACCCATGGGTGCTCCTGCACCATACTCCTAAGCAAGAAAAAGATCTCAAGTCCTCTTTGAGATCAGGTCTTCTACAGTAGTTCCATGCTGTTTAATATCATTTTCTAACATCCATGTTGCATCCTCTTTAGTTAGACCTTTCCATTTGACCATGTATTCCTTGTAAACCTTCCTTCTAGTCTTCTTTGTCTCCTTGGTGTCTAGGATGCATTCAAGAGTCATAGGTTGGCTGGGGAGTAGTTCCTTCACCCAATGTTCATCCTCCATTGCTGTTGTACCTGCTCCATCACCTGCATTCATAGAAGCTTTGAAATGATACAAGTCAAAAATGTTGAAGATAAGAGAGATTGCCACCCCAGGGGGTAGTTCTATTTCATAAGCATTTTGGCCAAACTTGTGGACCACCTTGCAAGGTCCTATCTTCTTCATCATGAGTTTGGTATAATTTCCTTTTGGAAGTCTCTCCTTCTTCAAGTGTTCCATGACCAAGTCTCCAACCTTGAATTGGACATTCCTCTTCTTTAAATCTGCCTTTTCCTTGTACTTGTCAACATTCTTTTGAAGGGTTTCCTTCACTTGATGAATATCCCTTATTGTAACAACAAAGTCCTCACCTTGAGCACTTCTCTTAGCAACTCCTTGTAGATCTCTTAGTTCATATATCCCTCTAGGGTGCATGCCATAGACTACTTCAAAAGGGATTCTACCAATGCTCCTATTCATGGAGTCATTATATGCAAATTTAGCCTGAGGTAAAATCAGATCCCAAGCTTTTCCATGCCCCTTGGTAAGGCATCTTAAGAGGTTTCCCAATTATCTATTCACCACTTTAGTTTGTCCATCTGTTTGTGGATGGTATGCTGAACTAAAGGACAATTTTTTTCCTTGAGTTTCTTCCACAAGGTCCTCCAAAAGTGACCAATGAATTTAGAATCCCTGTCAGAAATAATGCTTAAAGGAAGTCCATGTATCGTAACAACCTCATTAAAGAAGAGACCTACTATATGAGATGCATCATTGGTGCATTTGCAAGGAAGAAAATGTGCCATCTTACTAAATCTATCAACTACCACAAAGATACTATCAAAACCTCTTTGGGTTCTAGGAAACCCTAAGACAAAGTCCATACTTACACACTCCTAAGGCCTATTGGGAATGGGTAGTGGCTGATAGAGTCCTGCATTTGATGAAGTTCCCTTTTCCCTTTGACATATTATGCAGCCTTCCACATACCTTCTCGCATCCACCTGCAACTTTGGCCAATAGTAAAATCTCCTAACTTGTTCCAAGGTCTTGTCAAGGCCAAAGTGACCTACAAGACTCCCACTGTGTTTCTCCTTTATGATATTCTCCCTCATTGAGCATTTACGCACACAAAATTGGCTTCCTTTGAAGAGCATACCATTCTGCAATAAAAATTTAGAGAATTCACCATGGAAAGAATTCAAATGTTGCTCACAAACATTGTATAGCTCCTTGAAATCCGAATCTTCATGATACATATCCTTCAATGCTTCAACCCCCATGCTTTGGAGTTGGATCTCTTGCACTACAAGTGCCCTTCTACTAAGAGCATCTGCCACCTTATTTGCTTGGCCCTTCTTATGCTTTATTGTCAAAGTATAGGCTTGCAAAGACTCTACCCACTTCATGTGCCTATGATTGAGTTTGTCCTATGCATTCAAAAAATTCAAGGCATGATTATCAGTATAAACAACAAATTCTTTAGGTAAAAAGTAGTGCCTCCACTTTTTGAGGGCTTGGACCATATCATACAATTCCAAATCATAGAAGAATACTTCCTCTTTGCTTCATTTAGCCTCTCACTAAAAAATGCAACCGGTCTACCTTCTTGGCTCAAAATAGCCCCTATTTCTTGATTGCTAGCATCACACTCAATGGTTAAAAATTTATCAAAATCATGGAGCACAAGTATAGGCTATTGTGCTACTCTCATTTTCAGATATTCAAACCCTTTATCAGCCTCATTGGTCCAAGAAAACTTACCTTTGTTACCTCCTTTGATGGTGTCCAAGATTGGTGCACAAATTTGGCTAAAGTTCTTGATGAACTTTCTATAAAAGCTTGCAAGTCTATGGAAGCTTCTCACATCTCCCATGGATTTTGGTGTTGGCCAAGTAAGAATAGCAATCACCTTTGAAGAATCCATCTTCAAACTTCCCTTGGAGATGATAAAACCAAGGTAGACTAGTTCTTCCTTCATGAATTCACACTTTTCCATGTTGATCAACATCTTCTCCTCTTGTAACCTCCTTAGTACCATGTCAAGGTGCTTCAAATGTTCTTCTTTAGACCTGCTAAACACAAGGATCTCATCTAAATAAACTACAACAAAATTTCCAATGAAAGGTCTCAATACCTCATTCATAAGGTGCATAAATGTACTAGGGGAATCACCAACCACTCATAGGGCCCTTCATTAGTCTTAAAAGTTGTCTTCCATTCATCCCCCTCTTTGATCCTTATCTGATGGTACACGCTCTTTAGATCAATCTTGGAAAAGTAAGATGATCCTGATAGACAATCCATGAGGTCCTCCATTCTTGATCGAGAACCTATATATGATTGTGATCCTATTAATGGCACTTGAATCACTGCAAAGCCTCCAATTCCCATCCTTGCTTGGTGCTAGGATAGTAGGAACAACACATGGGATCAAACTCTTCCTCACTAGCCCTTTATCCATCAACTCTTGCACTTGTCTTGCAATCTCCTCATTTTGAGTAGGTGTCATCTTGTATGCAGCCTTATTGGGCAATGTATCCCCTTGAATCAAATCAATATGGTGGCTTATATACCTAATGGGGAGGTAGGGAACTAGGTAATTCATTCACCGTTATGTCCTTGTACCTTTCCAACAACTCTTCAACTTCCTTTGGTGCATCTTCCTTCTTCTTTGTGGGAAGATCTGCTTCACATTTTGGCTTCATAATCAAGAAGAATCCTCTTCCTCCTCCTTCCTTCAAGGTCTTCATGAAATCCTTCTCACCCACCATCAAAACACTAGTCCCTTCATGCTTTGCCTTGTCTTCTTCTAGGAGAGGTGAAAGGTTGTAAGTCTTCCCATCCTTCACAATGGAGTATGTGCTCTTCTCCCCATCATGCTTGGTCTTACTATCAAACTACCAAGGCCTACCAGAAATATATAGTTTAATAATTGTACTCAAAATTTTGTTCATTAGATCTCATACATTATAAGTCATGACGTGGATCGCTATTGTAACTTTTTTGTGATTGAATAATTTTTTATTTTATTTTTAGATGTTGGCTGTGGAAACACCTCCAAATGTTACAAGGGCAATGGATATCGGTGTTTCATCCACTATACAATCCCCGATGGCTCTAATAGATGAGGTATGAGGCAAATTACTAAATTTCAATTTACATTCGTTGTTATAGATGTTGTTCTAGTTCAAACCATTATTGATTCATAGTTTAATTCCTATTTGGATGGTTTATATAGGGCTTGAGCACGCTTGAGCATCGACATGCAAATATTTCCATTGTGGAGAGTGATCATGAGATGACTGTAAGTGATTATTTTGTTAAATATATCATTTTTTATAATGTAATTTCTATATATTAATGTCTTTACTTCTTATTTTAACAGTTAAAACTTCACTAGGAGCTAAACTGTAGGAGGAGCAACAGGAGCACTCCTTGAGCACAACAAAAATGAGTGACAGAATTATCACCATCGGATCACCAAACAAAGGGAAAGAATTTATTTCCAGAGCATGGAGAGAAATGAATTTTGATTCCAGAGCCCTTTGTTGTATGCCTAGACATGGCAATTTTGTATATATCTTGTATTGGATATATTTGACATTGTATGCCTATATGAAATTCTTGTAAGCCTATATGGCTATTTTGTAACTATATTTTATACTTATTTCAAAATATATTGATGTATGCGTACATGGCTATTTGGTTAATACAATTTTTTTTTATCAATGGTGTCCATATTTGCTCTTTTTGACTATCAAAAGCATGGCTACATACAGATTAGGAAAAAGACTTTTCCTTTTAGATTAGCAATGCATGGAAGTTTCAAAAAGTATCCTTGATATTACAAAAAGATATGTGTTTATACCATAGCAGCAAAAATATTTTGGGAAAAAAATCGGCAAACCAAAGTATAAGATTTTTTGAAAAAATCAGGAAAAAGTCTAGAAAAAATTAAAAAAAAAATAGCTTTTAAAAAAAAGATCAAAAAAAGTAGAACAAGAGATAAAAAAAAAATAAAAAAAATTTAAAGGAACTTCCATAGCATAGAGATATAGAGAGCAAATAAAATAAAGAGTTTAACTAATAAATTGTAAAAAATAGATTTTTATAATTTATATTCATATCGTTGATTACATTGCATTGCACATATTTCAAACTCAAAGCATTGCTTCACATTGCATAACTAATAACTAGATGCTGATAGATGACAAAATTTCAATTACAATATAGGTTTTACAAAGTCAACCTAAGCAGTTATGCAATTACTTCACATTGCATAACTAATAACTAGGAGCAACTCCCAATTGCATTTGCTTGTCATGGAATTCTATGAGACCACATTTCTTTGAGGCATTTTATCAAACAATTCACTACCTTGTCTATACTACCACATTTCTTTGAGGCATTTTTTCAAACAATTCACTACCTTGTCTATACTACCACATTTTTGATACATGTCTACCAAAGCATTTTTGTCAAATAGTTCAACTGCCTTGTTGCTATGGTTGAAGCCTAAAACAAGTGCTTTGAACAAACTATGGATGCTTGGAAAAAATCTATCAAAAGCATAATAGCAAGCAATATCATAGACAGCGGTGAACTTTGAAAAATGCTCAAAGAAATGAGGTCTCATGGTGATGGAATGCCATGAAAATCAAATGCTTTTGATTGTCATGGCATTCCATCATATGAGACCTCATTTCTTTGAGGCATTTTTTCAAAGAGTTCACTGCCTTGTCTATGCTAACAAATTTTTCATACATGTCTATCAAAGCATTTTATCAAACAGTTCATTGCCTTATTGCTATGGATAAAAGCCTAAAATAGGTGCTTTCAGACAAGCTATGGATTGTCATGGCATTCCATCACCATGATACCACATTTCTTTGAGGCATTTTTTCAACAGTTCACGCCTTGTCTATGCTACCACATTTTTCATACATGTTTACCAAAGTATTTTATCAAATATCACCTCCTTACTGCTATGGCTAAAAGCCTAAAATAGGTGCTTCAAACAAGCTATGGATGTTTGGAAAAAATCTATCAAAGCATAATAATAAGCAATAGCTCATCAAGGTGGTGGAAATGCCATGACAATCCATAGCAATTTGCTTGTCATGGCATTTTCATGCCATTCCATCACCATGAAACCACATTTCCTTAAGGCATTTTTTCAAATAGTTCACTGCCTTGTCTATGCTACCACATTTTTCATACATGTTTACCAAAGAATTTTATCAAACAGTTCACCTCCTTGCTTCTATGGCTAAAATCCTAAAATAGGTGCTTCCAAACAAGCTATGGATTCTTGGAAAAAATCTATCAAAGCATAATATAGCAATAGCATAGACAGGATTGTTTGAAAAATCCTCAAGAAATGTGGTCTCAATGGTGGTGGAATGCCATGAAAATCCATAGCAATTTTCTTGTCATGGCATTCATCATGCCATTCCATCACCATGAAACCACATTTCTTTGAGGAATTTTTCAAATGAGCTTCACCTTGTCTATGCTATACATTTTTCATACATGTCTGCAAAGCATTTTATCAAACAATTCATGCCTTTGCTTTATGGCTAAAAGCCTAAAAAAAGTACTTTCGAACAAGCTATGGATGCTTGGAAAAAATCTATCAAAGCATAATAGTAAGCAACAAGCTATGGTCTCATGGTTTTTTTTCACGCGAAAATTAGCGTGATTTTATTCACATTTTTTTGCAGGTTATAAACACATTTTTTTTGGAAATTTTGTTGTTTTAAATGACATTCAAGTTTATGGTGGTTTTGTTGTTTATATGATGATATGTGATATTCTAATCCTAATTCATGCTTTTAGGTTGCATAGATATATATTTTGTTTTTACATGTTTCTTGTACCAATGAACCCAAAACGAACTGAACCCCCCTCCAAAAAATTTTGGCCAAACCAACGAACTGTACCCCCAAACCTGAACGTCAAAACCTATTCCAACACTCTTCATTTTTCCTGCAAAAACTTAATTGGCCACCAAATTATGTTGCCCCTTGAATTTACTCACGTTTACTCCCTCAAACCTCTCTTTTTCATTCAAAACCCTTATTTTCCCAACTAGGGCATGTCATGCCATAACATACCTTTGACTTCTCCTATCCTTGCAGACCTTTTGAACACATCAAACTCCAATCTCACCCTGTTTCCAACCTATTCTAACTTATTTTCAAGCAATTTCTTCTTTTCACCTCTTCTAGCCTTGCTTTTAAGGGGCCTCCATTTTGAATTTTCAATAGGGGCAGCGTTAGTAATCTCTTCCAATGCCCTTACTAATGCTATTTTCTTATTCCTACTCCCTATTGTACTTACATCAAGCCCATATCACCGAGACACAACCTAAACAATAGGTGGAATGGCCTATTTCAACATACTACACTCAAACCCTTAAGGGATCGATCCGGTTGAACTTAGCTTAGAGTGATTCCGCATGTTTGGGTGAGAAAGAGGACCATGCCTAGCATGAACATTCATATTTAGACACATTGGAATAGTTTTTTTGGTCACACGAGTTGCAAAATGAAAGTTGCACCACTTTGCAACCTTCCACTACTTCCATTTGACACTTTTTCCATCAATTGAAATCTGGACACCACGGAAAAACCAATCCAAGATAATGAAAACCGAGAGAGGTTATTGTAGAGGGGCCCAATGTGATCCCATGGGATCAAATGAGAAGTTTCTAAGCATCACGGTGTCTAAGTAACCTCATGCTGAATTTTGCAGCCATTTTTCCCTTTGGACCCTTAAGGGATTGATCTGGTTGAACATAGCTCAAAGCGATTTCACGTGTTTGGGTGTGAAAGAGGACCATGCCTAGTGGAAAAATTCCTATTTGGACACGTTGGAACAGTCCGTTTGGTCACACGAGTTGCAGAACGAAAGTTGCACCACTTTGCAACTTTCCACTGCTTCCATTTGACACTTTTTTTATCAACTAAAAATTGGACACCACAGGAAAACCACTAGATAAATGAAAATCAAGAGAGGTTATTGTAGAGGAGCCCAATGTGACCCCATCAGATTAGACGAGAAGTTTTTAAGAATCACGGTGTCCATAATCTCATGCTGAAGTTTGCAGCCATTTTTCCCTTTGGACCTTTAAGGGATTGATCCGGTTGAATGTAGCTCAGAGATTCCGCGTGATTGGGTGTGAAAGAGGACCATTCCTAGTGTAAAAATGCCTATTCAGATGCATTGGAACAATCTGTTTGGTCACACTAGTTGCAGAATGAAAGTTGCACCACCTTACAACTTTCCACTACTTCCATTTGACACTTTTTCCATCAACTAAAAATTAGACACCACGGGAAAACCACTCAGTGATAACGATAACTGAGAGAGGTTATTATAGAGGGGGCCCAACGTGATCGCATAGGATTAGATGTGAAATTTCTAAGTGTCACGGTGTCCGAGTAATCTCATGCTGAAGGTTTTGGCTATTTTGCCCTTTGGACCCTTAAGGGATCAATCCGGTTGAACATAGCTTGGAGTGATTTCGCGTGTTTGAGTGTGAAAGAGTACCATGCCTAGCGTAAAAATGCATATTTGGATGTGTTGGAATAGTCCGTTTGGTCACACGAGTTGCAGAACGAAAGTTGCACCACTTTGCAACTTTCCACTACTTCCATTTGACACTTTTTTCATCAATTGAAAACTGGACACCACAGGAAAACCACTTTGAGATATTGAAAGCTGAGAGAGGTTATTGTAGAGGGGCCCAACATGATCCCATTGGATTAGATGAGAATTTTCTAAGCATCACGATGTTCGAGTAACCTCATACTGAAGTTTGTAGCCATTTTTCCCTTTGGACCCTTAAGGGATCGATCCGGTTGCACATAGCTCAGAGTGATTCAACATGTTTGGGTATGAAAGAGGACCATGCCTAATGTAAACATGCCTATTTGGATGTGTTGGAACAGTCTGTTTGGTCACACGAGTTGCAGAACGAAAGTTGCACTACCTTGCAACTTTCCACTGCTTCCATTTGACATTTTTTCCATCAACTGAAAACTGGACACCATGGGAAAACCACTCTGAGATAATGAAAACAAAGAGAGGTTATTGTAGAGGGGTCCAACATAATCCCATAGGATCAGACGAGAATTTTTTAAGCATCACAGTGTCCGAGTAATCTCATGCTGAATTTTGCAGCCATTTTGCTCTTTGGACTCTTAAGGGATTGATCCGGTTGAACAAAGGGTCGATACTCTAAACTTATCCAAACCTTACCAACTCTTGGGGAAGCAATTCTAAGGTGCCAAAACTTCAAAATCCACAATTAGATCTCAGTTATACCACTGTACAATGGGTAAACCACAAAACCCTCTATTGTAGCCTAAACCCTAGGGGTTTATTGAAAATGATACTTCCAAAGCTAACCACAACCTAAAAATTACTCAAACAAGTTTGTGATACACTACACAAGCTAAAAAAATCATAAAATAATGTTTCCCTACACAAAAATACAATTTGACTCTTCAAAACCATTATTTTTCTTAAAGAAAACTTAGTTTTACACACATGGGTTTCACACCCATCTCACTTTCAGAGCTCCCCAACACTAACACATCATTCCCACACCTTAATAATGTTAGTGTAGACCCATTCCTCAAGTTACAAAGGCTACAAAAAGAGGAATGGGTCAAAAATCCATTTTTATTGACTCAAAACCTTCATATGTACAAGTTCGGGCCAGTTTTAGTAAATTGATGATATTCTACTCCTTATTTGCCTTGATGAACAAAACCTACTAAATGGTACTCCTGCACCAATCATACATTGACCTTCTTGTCCCTCCTAAAGTTTGGACCACATTCATTACCTCCACATAAAACTCGACATCCTTGGTCTTCTTGGTTCCCATGCCTTGATATGGTTATGCAAATGAAAATGAAGCAAAGTAATCATCTCCTTTGCTGGCTAGAAGAATGCATGCTTAATGCATGCAAATCTAGTATGGTGGGCCTCTAGAGTTCCAATCATCTTTCTTCCTCTTCCACCAAATGCTGGCCCGATCCACATGTCTGCCAGCCTAATTGACTTTGTTTTTGAAAGCTGAAGTTTCTCCTTAGTCACCAGTGTTGCTCTATCTTCCTTTTAAGACTCTTTCATTGCTATAGATCATCTTTGGGATTTAATAATTTGTACCACATGTGGTTGATGTGATTTGAATCCTTGCATCTAAAGGAAATTTCCTCAACATAAATACTCTCTCAAGGTTAACAATCATACATTGACCTTCTTGCGCATCTTAAAGTTTGGACCACATCCATTACCTCCACATAAAACTCAACATCCTTGGTCTTCTTGGTTCCCACACCTTGATATGGTTATGCAAATGAAAATGAAGCAAAGTAATCACCTCCTTCTCCACTGGCTAGAAGAATGCATGCTTAATGTTTTGATACATGATATCAACTCTCTCTTTTGCTCTCATGGTTGAATATAGAAATCTAGTATGGTGGGCCTCCAAAGTTCTATTCATATTTCTTCCTCTTCCACCAAATGTTGGCCTGATCCACACATCTGCCAGCCTAATTGGATTTGTTTTTTGAAAGCTGAAGTTTCTCCTGAGTCACCAATGTAGCTCTCTCTGCCTTTTCAGACTCTTTCATTTGGGATTTAATCATTTGTACCACATGGTTGATGTGCTTTGAATCATCATTAATAGTCTTCAAAATTGGCTGCTAGTACAAGTTCATTCTGCTTTCATAATACTTTATAACCATGGATTTCAGCCATTCGTTGATGCCATCAAGTGAAGATTGAGGAATGGCATCAATGCGGAGTACATCCCGCTTGAAGTCTTTGAAAGAAATAGCCATATAAAATTCCTTTTTCCCAAGTCCTACTCTCTCAAGGTTAACAATCTCAATCTCACTAATAGTGATTACTACTAAGAAAGGTAATTCCACCAACTCTACCAAACAGTTTACCATAAGAATAATAAAAGAAAAGGCTTTGAAAGGAAATCCATGAAAACCAAGCTCTCTAAATGGTACATATCAAAGTCTAGTTCAAAATATTTTAGATAAGGATGCTCCCATAGCTGTCTTACTCGCTTGACAAATCCTTGAAACTCTGTATTGATTTTATTTTTCCTGTCCCTCTCTTGTTGTTCTTCCTCAATTTCATCAAGATCATACATTTACCTTCTTGACCCTCCTAAAGTTTGGACCACATCCATTACCTCCACATAAAACTAGACATCCTTGGTCTTCTTGGTTCCCATGCCTTGATATGCTTATGCAAATGAAAATGAAGCAAAGTAATCATCTCCTTCTCCGTTGGTTGGAAGAATGCATGCTTAATGTTTTGATACATGATATCAAATATCTCTTCTACTATCATGGTTCAATACCAAAATCTAGTATGGTGGTCCTCTAGAGTCTGGTCATCTTTCTTCCTCTTCCACCAAATGCTAGCCCGATCCAAATGTCTGTCAGCCTAATTGACTTTGTTTCTCAAAGCTGAATGGTGTAGGAGCACCCACACATCACCCTAAATTTGTGATTGTTTGATGGTAAATTGGGAGGAAATTTGGTAAATTCTAGTATGTTGAGGTGTCTTTGTCTTGAATAAGGTCTAATAGACCAATCTTTTATGTACTTTAGGAATTAGTAGGTTAGGGTGGATAAATGTGCAAAAGCACTCTTGAATTAAATAATTGTTGATATTGCCATAAAGGAAAAATATGTAAAAAGTAGGTGGGAGTGTAGATAAAGAGTCTAAAATTCATGTTATAAGTGTCTAAGTGGTCCTAGGCCTTTAGAATAATAAATTTGCATGATAAAGCTTATTAAGCAAAACCATTGTTAAATACTAGTATTTGTAGGCTTAATAAGAGTTTGGTGGTTCAAAGGTAGTTATGGGAATTCAAGGGAGATGATTCTCATTTGAAATGTATTAAAAAAATCATTCAAGCTTGAATGGGGGTTTAATCAATAGTTTTTTTGAAGATTGGTGCTCTTTACAACGCCTAAAACTGTGGAATTTCAACATTTTTATGAGTTTTCAATTTCTTTTCTCTGTGTACAGCCTAGTATAGGTCTCTTATGAATATAAATTCATGAAAAATTATGGTGGCAGGTCTTAACCTATATTTAAATCTATTTTGATACACCTTTGGTTGTTTAAGTGAAAGGAAAGTCCATTTTTCTTTATTCACCCTGTACAGACCAGCAGGGTCTGAGTTTACTTTAATTTTTGTGATGGAGCCCTTCCTCCTACTATGGTGAATTGTGACTCAGAGGAAAGGTTTAAAATGTGTTGTTTTCAAGCTTCCTTAACTCTTTCAATAATGGTAAGGTGTTTATAGGGTTAGTGATGTTTTAGGTTGAGAATGTGAGATTTTGGCTTGAAATGGAGGAACCAAAGTGATGTTTTTGAGATCTAATGAGTCTAAAGGATAGGTGAAGGTTTATTATGTGTGTGCAGACCCTAAAAAACTTGTTTGATGCTTTGGTGAGGTTTGGAAGGCCTTGGAGTTGTGAGATGCTAAAAACCCTAGGTATTTGTTAGAAAATTGAGGGTTTTAATCAATTATGTCTTAGAGGTTGAGTGCTTTTCTAAAACCTATGGAAGTGGGAGTTTTGTGACCTATTTGATGACTATCCAAGAGCTTGTGGGGTTAGAAGAAGTTTAAAGAGTAGTTTGTTTGTAAAACAAGGCTAATTTTCTAGCCTTTTTGTAGGGCAGTTTGAAGGATCTCTGAGAAATTGCAAAAAAACCTTGTATGTTTGGCTTGGGAATGGTGTTGGGGGGTTGAGTAGATGCTATATTGATGATGAGATGGTCCTTGAGAGGCATTCTCTAAAATTTAAGCCAAATTGTTGAGTTTGGAAGCCTTTTTGTTGGTAGTTGTTCAAAGATGGTCAAATGAAATAACAAAGGTTGTTGATTTATTGAAATCTAATTTGTTTGAGTCTTCTCCACCTTGACTCTGCATCACTAAAGTTTCTCCTTTAGTGTATCTCTCTCTTCCTTTTCAAACTCTTTCATTGCTACAGATCGTCTCTGGGATTTAATCATTTTTACCACATGGTTGATGTGCTTTGAATCCTTGCATCTAAAGGAAATTTCATCAACATAAATACTGCTACTCTCTGAAGGTTAACAATCTCAATCTCACTAATAGTACATTAACAACCATATTCAAAGATTTTCCTTCAAAAGGCTACAAATTCAAATATTGACTTAAATAGCCTTCAAGAGGCTTTATATAGCCTTTACAAATGACTCTACATCTTTCCAATCATGCCTAACTGTTCTTTTTGTAACTAACATGACTTATTACATTATAAATCAATTGTGGATATGTTATGACCTTATTCAATTGACAAAACTCAAAACAAAAAACTAACTTAAAATATTTTCGTGAACCAAATTTGCTCAATAACCTTGGTGCCCCTACACCAAATTTCATTACAAGCAAATCTCATTACAATGCCTTAGGTACTATGTTCTCACAGATATTTTACAATGTCACTCATATATTCGAGATTCTCTTATAATGTCTACATCATAGGTTCTCATTTAGAGGTTAACTTCAAATGAGAAACTTGAGATTCCCTCACAAAGCTTCACAAACTCTTTTATAATGGCTTGAAATCAAAACTGAGATTTGTCAAGATCATCAAAATAAGGATGTTGCATTGCTTTTTTGGCCGAGATTCTCTTCGATGGCTCCAAAATCAGCATTTTCTGCAAGGAGAGACCAATCAATTTTTACTAGTTTAGTTACAGATAGGAAAAGTAAAAGAATAAAAGAAACAACTCATGTCCAAAATGGAAATGAAATGAAAATAGATGGAAGGAACTTACAGATAGGCATGGAGTCTCTCAACTTCGTTACTCCTACTCATACATCTTCACTGCGAGTTCCAAGATACCTATTGCACACAACACCTCTCATCAATCTAGAATATCTTGAAATTCAAGATTCTCCTATAATGTCTACATCATAGGTGCTCATGATAAGGTTAACTTCAAATGAATAACTTGAAATTCCCTCACCAAGCTTTGCACACACTTTTGTAATGGCTGAAAAACATAATTGAGATTTTTCAAGATCATCAAAATAGGGATGTTGCATTGCTTTTATGCCTGAGATTCTCTTGGATGGCTCATAAATCTGCATTTTCTGCAAGGGGACACCATTCAATGTTTAGCGGGTTACTTACATATACGCAAAGTAAAATAAGACATGATAGCATTGGCATCAAAAAAATTAATGTGGATACAAGTATAAATTAATAAGAACCATTGTGCATATACTTACAAATTAATCCAATGAACCATCTAGATCTGATCTACTCTTGAAAAAATCGCACACAGTTTTATCCAGAAATCTTGATTATTAATACTCTTTATTGTGTCAAGTATTTCCTCATGGTCAGACTCACAGACCTTCCACAAGGTCTTGTTCAAAGGTCTACCCCCATATTTTCTCAAACGAACATTGGATGCCAGAACAAGGTTCGAGTAATGAAGAATCTTATGATGCATGTCAAAGTCCTCAAATAGCTAATGTTTAACACTCTTATGTGGGTACCTTCTAAGCCACGTTCCAGTAACAACAATTGAGCCTATACGGTATTTGATGTTTTCTCCATCTATAACTGGGGCTTCCAATTTCTTTTTGGCCTCAACACAACAACACAAGTAATAGTTCGTTCCCTCTTCATTTTCTTCATCTGCAATAGCTGCATAAACATGACCTGCATTGATATGTGCATAAAATCACTTGAAATTAGTCAACATTACGAATAAAATACAAAGTAAGATAACAATATGGAATTTGAAAAACTAAGCAAGTAGATATATTACCTGGCTGAACTAGATCTGATACGTGGTCAAAGTCGACTGATGATTCCACCTGTGTTAGTTCCAATGCCGTCAGAGGGTGATATGTGTGAATTGGGGTAAGATAACTTGTCAACCATTTGTCAACCCACTCCCCTGACTCACAATCATTCTAGGATTGCATTGTACATGAAGAACAAAAGCATGCCATCTTATGTGTATTGATACTCCATGAACCTGCATTTGAGCTAAGGAAAGAGTGTAGCTCACTTGATCCCGTTAGTGTACAATAATCCTCATATGGTGCAAATTTAGTATCATCCATCAACCAAAAAAATATACGAATCGAATATATAGCTTCATTACCTATACCCATCGAAGCATTACACCACTCGACGATTGAACTTGCATCTGTCAACTTTGCACTGTCTTTATACTTTAACTCTTCTTGTGCTAATGCTCTTTTCACGCATGCTCCTACACCATCATGCTCCCCCTTTCCATGCCTGGTCTCACAAAAGTTCCACATATGTTGAACACCTATAGTGAGATGCATCCTACACAACCAGTAGAACATGCACGCGTTCTTGAACTGTGCTGCACAGTTATCTGACCATATTATATGTCGACCATATGCTATGCCCCTCTAAGCCAAATCACTATAGAACATCTAGAAGCAACCTTGTATGAACTATGGAGAATGTGTGTGATCATCACTAATATAAAAGTGATACTCCCTCAATACCTTCCTTTGGTCCTCTGTACTATTAGCTACATGAATGAATGCTATGTGCACAAATATTGAAACCTGTGTGGAGTTGTAATACTATGACTGCACCTCACACTGTGGCTGTAGAGTGAAGTTCTTTGAAAAGTCAACCACTGATACTATGCTACCAACTAGAAAGGTGTCCTTGCATAGCTTGAATTGCATGTCCAGCCATCAGGCTCTATGGGTATGCCTTGCATACTCATACACTATATTCTCATGAAACATGGACATAAACTGATACATTGTAATCTTCTCAATAACCAAATCAAACCTTTTTTCTTGAGACCCATCTTTTGTAGCGTATTCCACTGTTTTATACTTCCTGAAATCTACTAGTTTATGTCCCACCTCATCTGTGCTTTCCATATGTTGACATACTAGCATTCGTTGCAAGCCACCACAATGCTCGCATGAACCATCTAAGCATGTTGTCATGTAGAATATTTGGCCATCCTCTATTTGACATAATTTTTTTTATAAGAACTCTCTTGAATATTTTGGTGAGGCTTTTATGCCACAATCCTGCAAAACATCATTAGTATGAAAATCTAAACATATAGAACGATAAACATCATAATGGTTAGCGAATTCAATATGTAGTCTACAACAACAAGTAGTGCGTGTGTGATTTATCTTGACATGAAAAGGTTTAATAATTTCAAAAAATCTTTGAGAAATACTAATTTGAGGATAAGCATTTTGAAATTTATGAAAAAATTGGGTTTGAGTCATATCCAAAAAATGCTTTGGATGTGGCTAACGGTTCCGACTACTAATTCTCCTTCTTATGACATCCCTTTGATTCAAAGATGGCCTTGTATTATTCTTCCAATAATCTTCAATTAGTGTTCTCAATACTTCAACAACTTTTTTATCTTTATGTGGCAGTCTTCCCGAGAATTCCCATAATTCATTTGAATCGGTGTGCTCAATTTTTTGCCGCCTTTGAATGACTTTTGATAAAAAAATTCTACTAATTCCCATTTGTTCACTTGTCTTTTTAATGAGACAAGATCTCTTTGTTTGATAGCTTACAAAATTCAATGTAATGACACATCGGGTGACATTACTATCCTTTGAGCATGAGGTTTTGCCCACACTCTCATAAGCATCCATTAGATTATTCACAATAGTGTTTTCACTTGATGCATTTGATTTTCTCAACCCAAGAGTCTTCATGATGTTTCTGTACTTTACACCCCGCATCATTTGAACAAATAGTTGACATCTTCTGGTTTCATTTAGCCTTTCAAAGAACAATTTCCAAATCTTATCAGCATATCTTCTACAAGTGCGTTATGGAATTTTACCTTCCATGTGCTGAAAAATATACTCATGAATATTAATCAAAAACTTTGGCTTTCTATGCAAAATTCTAGGTGGTGTTCTCTTAGGTACATACATCTCAACATTAGCAATTTCATAAATGTTTAATTGAGGTGGGCTAGATTGCATACTTTCAACTGAGGTTGGAATAGAATACATACCTTAAGGTTCACATGGGGATGATGGCATACCTTGTTCGTGAAATCCGAGTGATGATGTACTCCCAACTTCAAATGTGGTGGATAGTGTCCAACCATACTCACTTGTGGTAGATGGTGTCCCTCCATATTCGCTTGTGCTTAATGGTGTCCCTTCGTATTCACTTGCGGTAGAGGGTGTGTCTCCAACTACGGTATCTGCATCTCCCTTAGCATGACTCTTTCACATTCGTGCCCTTTGTGCTGCCAATTTCTTTTCTCTTTTTGATGGTTGAGGTTCCTCTTCAACTGGCTTGTTTTCGTCAATCGTTCCCAATTTTTTATTTTCACGATATTCCCTCATCTATTTTTTCTATTTATCTCTGAAGGTTTGGAGCTGATCATCTGTTAGTTTTTTCCTTTTAACAGTTTGTTTCTTCAGCATGACGAATAATTTTACCTGTGCAAAAAGTGCTAAGTCAAGTCAAATTAACTAATAACTTGAAGGGTTGTAAAAGTCTATTAAAGAGGGAGACCAACGGTCACATCTTTCAAATGTTAGTTTTCAAAGTTGAAGTGGTTTGTTTTAAGAGGGAAACATTATAAAAGGCCATGATAAACTTGAATGGAGGATGATCTTGGATTGGGCGTCAAACCAAATGAGGAAATGTTGAGTTTTCCTTAACAAAATTGAGCTTTTGGTGACTAAAATTGAGTTTATGAGTTGGGCAGCATTATTTTATGTTATATTGAGCATGAGCAAGGTATATTAGGCTTGTTTCAATAGTTTTCAAGTTTTGGAGTGTTTGGCAAGTGCTACTTTCAATAAAACATATGGTTTCTAAGCCTAGGGAGAGGGTTTTATGGTTTGGGTGGTAAATGATTGAATCTCTGCAATCTAATGCTATAATTTGAAGTTTTGATAGATATAAAGTGCTGCCCCAAGGTTTCAGGAGATTTGGATGAGTTTTGAAGGTGATCCCTTTGTAAAAGTGGGCTAATTTGGGCCCTTAAAAGCATAGAAAACTTAATAATTTGTGCAATTTGGTACAAAAAAAAGCATTGGTGATTGTTGGATATGTTGAAAGGCTCTGTAATGGGTAAAATAAAGGTGTCTAAATGGTCCTATGTTTTTAGAACAAAAAATTTGCATAATGAAGCTTATTAAGCAAACCATTGCTAATACTAGTACTTTTAGGCTTAATGAAGGTTTGGTGGTTCAAGGGTGGTTATTAGCGTTGAAGGAAGTTGGGACTCCTGATTTGAAAATGTATAAAAAATGTAAGCCCGAATAAAGGGCTCAATGAATTGCTGAGAATGTGAGTTTTTGGCATGAAAAGGAGGAACCAAAGTGGTGTTTTTGAGATCTAATGAGGCTAAAGGCCTAGTGAAGGTTTATTTTGTTTTTGTAGACCCTGAAAAACTTGTTTGATGCTTTGGTGAGGCTTGGAAGGCCTTGGAGTTGTGAAATATAGAAAACCTTAGATGTTTATGAGAAAATTGAGGGTTTTTGTATTGGAAACCTATTTGAGCATGCAAGGTCCTAAAACCTAGAAAATCTTTTGTTTTGAGACCTAAGTAAAGACTGTTTTTGGATTTGGGGGTCTGTTGAGAAGTGAGAAGGTTGTGTGGGAAATTATACTCGATTGAGTGACTTTGATATGCTACAACCTAAACAATGTGAATTTGTTGAAAGAAGAGGTCATGATGAAATTGTAAATGGAAAATTTGTTTGTAGATTGGAGTTGTGTGTTTGTATGTTGCAGGCCTCCCCCTATTGCATTGGGAGTATATTCCAATTTTTTACAGACATGTATAGAAAATTTGGTAGCATAGACAAGGCAAATAGCTGGTCTGTATAACTGTTTGACAAAATACCTCAATGAAAGCTTTGGAAGCATACACAAAGAAAGTAAATTGTTAAATTTAACAAAATGCCTCAAAGAGATGTGGTTTAAAAATGTAATAGGAAAGTCTATAGAATTGTGTAATTTAAAATGTCCATTGACAACCTAAGGTTGTAACATGACAAACAAACAATTTGATCAACATGGAATAAGGAAAAAAACAAAAATGAAAGCAAGCCATAATAGATTGAAAGAAAATGCACAAAGACTTCACATACCTATAAAACCAAAGTTTCAAATTGAGGAGTTCTACCCAATTATGTAGCCTTTGCTTCTTATTTCCTCAAACTCCTCAAAAATTTGACTTTTTCAAAAGCTTGTTCCCCTCCAAACTTCAATTGTATATCAGTTATCACTATAATTTAAACTTGAATTCATATTATATGCCTTTCAACGTGAAAA
>VDFB02022040.1:0-64208 GCA_007258455.2 Sequoia sempervirens | reverse complement strand
GATGCATGAAGTCAGTAGGGGTGTTAATTCTACTATCAAGATCATTAAATTAATTGTCACATATCTTGAATATTGTCCAAAACCATTCAAACTATTCAAACCCTCGCCTAAAAATCCTATGTTACTATCAAATTCCATTAGCAATGTTGGAAAGTGTTGAACCTTGCTCATATCAAAGTTTATTGTGTTAAGTATTTCCTTGTTATGATAGTAAGTATAGGTATTTATGGTAAGAAACTATATGATCATTGTTTTTGTGTTTTTATTTCATTTCTAAGATACAAGAAGAAAGGTTTTAATCCATATGTCTAAGTTTATGAAGTCACTATGTGTTGTACATGTGAGAAGAAAGGTAGAAGTCAATCTATAGTGGAAGAATTTACAAAATTTGTGAAAGAGCAAAAAGCAAGTTAGAGAAGAGTACAAAAAGAGGAAAAAGTGATAGTGTTCAAAGGATTTCATAACAAGTACATGGAAAAGGTGATAGCATAGTGTCCATGAAGCTCACTAAAATATGGCAATATACATATGGCTATGAAAAAACTTATGATGATAGGGTAAGATTGAATATATACAAGAAACCTATGGAGGATATGAGGACACATCTCAAGTTATAGAGTAAATCAACGATATGGAAAGAATATGATGTTGCATGGCATGGTATGTGACAGTGGTAAAGGCACAAAGAGGTTATTTTCTTACAGTAGACAGTCTAGACAAATAAATTCCACCAAACTTTATTAAAGACCTATAGACCAATCTAAGGAAATGATAGTTTTGAAAAGCAAGACAAAAGGCAAGGTGAAGATAGAAGATAGTGATGTGATGGAAATTAAGAAAAAGTTCCATTAAGATAAAACAAGTGTTAAATCCTCATGATCTTGAAAAGTGGTTAAACACAATGAGAAGATTAAACATACCAAATTCATTCATGCAAACCTTTATCATCATCATTGAGAAAAACAAAGAGGATAATATAACAAATTTTGTAGCAATGAGATCTAGTACCCATTGGGAAACCTCGTAGTAACCTCATAGTCATAAAGGTGGGATGTCTTAACAGTGAAAAGATAGGGGATGAAGAAAAGGCTTAGAAATGTATGAAAAGTTATAATGAAAATGAAGATACACTATAGAAAGAAGCCAAATAATTGTAATAGTAAAAAGGGGGATGACAATGTTTAGTCAAAGCAAGTAAAGATAGATAGCCAAAAGGCCTCTAAGTACATGTGAAGAAGGTTTGTGACAGTGGGTTACATGAAGGAGAGCATGATAGTCTTAATCAAGTTAATAGAAGAAAACTATATTAGAGCTTTACTCAAAAGTAAATAACAATACAAGTCCTATGAAGAGTTGAGACAGAGTACATAACAATCAAAATGTAGTAAATTTCAAGAACAAGGACTAGTGAATGGAAATTTTGAAGTGGTCATCATACTTCATGGAACAAAGATCAAAGGGAGTTAGAGGCTTGAGGTTTTATTTTAGGTCTATGTTAAGATGTGTTGCTACCCTCAATGCCAAAATTCTATGAAGAACTGATAGACTAGTGGTGGATGGTAAATATCATCATAAGACAAACCTCATATTGTAGTAAAAGGTATAAGAAAAATAATGGACATAGTGACAGTCTTAAAGGGATTTTCTAGAGTATGTCAGAGAAAAATATGATATTTGTAGAGTACAAAAGAGTAAAGAATGATAGTGGGAAAAGGAAAACCACCCATAGTCCCAAATGTCAGTTCAAAAGCTAGTGAAGACCTCTATGAGACAAATAATGATAAAGAGGTATGATAGTCCCAACATAAAAGACTACGATAATGATAAAGTATACAAAACATACAAGATAACATACCAGCTATAATGACAAGATATAATGAAAAAATTATGAGTGTTAGACAAGTATATGAGCATAAGATTAGAATGTAGGGATAAAGAAGGTCTAATGATGATGCCACATGTTAAAAAACTTCCCTTAAAAATCTCCCACGCCTTTGGGAGGATTTAGCCATTTTCAACCCTTTTCCACATGATTTGTGAATCATTTTAAGGGAATTTGCTTTAGTTGGAAGAAATAATGATAATAGTGAGCAATTGCAAGCATACAGGAACTAGTTGGAGGATTTGGAAGGTAGTTTGAGGGAATATAGGAGAGGTTAAAGATATATAAGATTATTTTTGACTAGTTATCATCATCCCCAAGCATTTAGGAGTGTCTTTAGGTGGATAAGGTTAAAGCATCCAGGAATTTTCAATAACCATCATTATGGAGTAGCTTTTCTAGGAGTAGAAGAAGGATCCAACTCAGATAGGTTTACAAAGAGGTTTGACCCATCTAGCACATGTCATTTTCTCCCAAAACCATGTTGCTAGATGTTAGGATAGAGTTTAAGTCAATATGAGACCCCTAGGCATAGTTTAGAATTATTTCTTATAGTTTTTGGAGAAGTATTGTAGCTTTTTCAAATCTCTTTCAATTGAAATTATTATTTTGTAACTCAAAACCAATCATTTTATGACTAAAAGACAATGTAATTTCATCATTATTTAAACAATTTCAAAGCATTTTCTACTATTTTATTGTTATTACAACACCTTATTATCAATAAATCTCAGTATTTTGACCTTCAAATAGTATGTTATTATAATTTCATAAATTGCATCCTATGAAATTTCACATTACATATGCCTCCCCCTTTAGATAAATTAAGATAATTATGCTCTTGTTTAATCAAAACCATCTTTTTCCACTTGACATGCCTAGTTCCTCGATTATTGAGTTTGATTTTCTCACGGATTGGTGTGCATCGTAGAGACATCCACGTGTCCCGCTCACATCACAAAAAAAATCGGTAACTAAGTTGACTGTTAGGATGTTAACCTACCACATTTTTAGTAGTGTAATGCCTCTTCCAACCTACACCCTCATCAAGAATCGCTCGAGCAAGTTGTTTGAACCAAAAAGACCCTCTTTCTTGAGGGGAGACTCATTCAATCTTAATCTTTGGGAACTGCACATGAAACTCTCTCTTCTTCTCTCATTTTCTTCAGCATTCTACATCACTTCTTAAGCATACACATCACTCTCCATCTCTTCTTTACACATATATTTCAAAGAAATCTTCTACGACTTTAAGAGTAAACTCCATTGTTGCAAAAATGGGTTATCTTGCAAAGAGGCCACTATCATCTTGGAGGTTCTTGTTGCTTCTTCATTACACCAGCAAGCTACTCGACTTCTATTCTTGGGAGCGGTAACTTTCCAAGATTTTACATTGAGCATACTATTTCTATTTGGTTAGCATATTGATCTCTTTATCATTTTATGTCTATTTCCATTATCTTGTCTAAGGTTGTTTGTGGAGGTGGAAAAACCAATACGGGGGTTTGATTGAGGTAAACTCCTATATACCCACCCAACCTTTCTTGTTGGTCTTATGTGTGTAGGTACAAGTGGAAGAGTTGCTTGGAGAAATCTTGGATTTCATCAAACATCTTTGGTGACATACTAAACTCCTCTTTGTCCTTTCCGTTTAAGTTCCTCTTAGCATTTTCATTTTTCTCATTTTATATTCACTTTGCAACTATATTTTATACCCCTTTCACATCTAGAAAACTATGCAAAGTATTTTTTGTTTTCTTGTGATAGTATTTGTTTTTTGTCTATACGGGACACTAGTGTGGCACACTATCATCCTATCTATAGCTATGTGTTAATCCTAGATAGATAGCTTGTCAAGCTGACCAGAAGACCTTTGTACCCTGCACTTTTGATTTCTAATGGCTAAAGAGCCCAAATAATTTATGTACTCTTCAAAACACACATTTAACTAATTAATAGGTAAGATTGAAGGTTGTATTTACTCGAAGGATTACTTGAGTGGAGGGTTGGAATTTGGATCCTCAAAGAATTTGATTATCCTTTGCAGTGGTTCACTTTTCATACTCTATAGTTATATTGTGTGTAATTTGATAATGGATTCTTACTTCTATGATTCCATGGTATGAATCCTCAAATAGATATCTTATCTTTGGAACCTTTAAACAAGAAAATCATATTTTGTGTAGGTTATAGTTGGTGGTACTGTGCAAACAAATGTTAGTTGTGAAGAACATTACTTCTTCTTCCTTCTAAAACTATCAAAACATAAACCTCTCTATAAAACATTGATACACATATTTGATAAGCATTGGAGTTGTGTATGAATAGCTGAGTAATTAAACATTTGTTTGAGAAAATGATAATCTAAGTCTCAATAAACATTTGGTGCATCACCCTCATAGTCTTAGGTTCATTTCATGTCATTTTTTATCCCTTTCCTTAGCAAAGCAATAATAAGTTAGGCTAGTTAAGCGAATTACCAAGGGCACCAACCCTCTTTGGAGATTCACTCCAAGCTATAGGTAACCCACAAGACCTAGAGTGTTTCCATGTTTTATTGGATTGTTGAGCTAAATGCTTAGTAAGGGTGTAAATCCATTTGATAAAAAATATTCTATTTTGTATTCAACTTTATAGAAGTGTCTTTCTTTCATTATCACCTTTGTGTTCCTTTAAAAGACTCATTGAAGATGTTTTAGGATTACCTTCACTATGAGAAATCTCTCTTGTTATTTTTTTTTCCATTCTTGTACGCTCATATCATTGCAAGAGTTCTTTCACCTAAGTCTTCTCCTTCTTCATCAAATTTTCCACTTGCCTTCTTAGCCTCAACTTCTTATATTTTCTCATTTGACCTAAATTTAATATAGTGCACTTGACCTTTACCAAGGCACTTGTGTCCTCATCCTAGGGTTATGTGCAATAGAAATTGAGTTGTTTCTTCTTGATTTTATTTCTTCTATATTCATTTATTTTTTGTGGTGGAAAAATATTTTGTGCTTGATTATCCCTTTTGGAACTTCTTCTAGTTTATAATAAGAGCATTAGCATAGGATTTACTCTTAGGTAAGGGAGACTCCAAAGTGAGGTCCCTTTTTATTTCCTCTTGAAGAGTGGAAGGATCTAGTGCCTTGACCAATCCCTTTAGTGGTTTTTCCAATTCTTTCATGAAGAGAATCATGATCCTTTTTCTTAGATACATTGAAAACTTTTGTATGCATACTCTAAAGATCACCTATGTAGTGTTTCACTAATCCATAGTGTCTTAATTGTGTCAATTCTTGGAAGTGAGTTTTATAGATCAAACCTATGAAATATTTCAATCAACCTTTGGATGATCTCTTCAAAATTAGTGATGAGTCTATGCCCTCATGTCACTATGTTATGGTACCACCATTCATGGGATACCCCTTCTAGATTGAGAGAGAAAAATCTTGATGGCTTCTTCTTCATACATTGGATTTAGAGATAAGTAGGTGTTGATTTTTTAGATCCAAGTATAAGCTAAACACTTTTGTCCCATGAAATATAGGTATAGGAACCTTACCTAAACATTGTTGCAATTCCTTGTTGGATTTATTTTAAACTTGTTTCTTCTTAATTTGAGCTCCATTTTATAATTTGATCTTGTAGAATGCAAAAAATGATAGATCATCCCAAATTTCTTACTATAGGGCTTTGTATTTATCATGAAAGGCTAGAATATCACATATTATCTTTGTTGCCTCTCATTTTGATGATTTGATCTTTTTTGGAGGAATTTGAGCTAGAAAGGATTGGGTGAAGAATCAACCATTTGGTTTAACAACTAATGTACTTCCTTTTCAAGTAGGTGGTTCTAGAGCTCTTGGAGCTTTCTAACCTTGTATGCCTTGCATCATCATTGACATTGCATCTTCAAGTGTTTGAGCCATCTCTATATCCTGCATTCAAATTGATAACCACTTCAAACATTGTTTGAGCCTTTTCTTCTCTATCAATTCATGTCTCCATCTATTTGTCATATTGTGTATTCATTTTTTTATGAAAATTCATTGGACCTTGATTCCTTGGGTGGCAAGATTAATACTCTAATAACACTATAATATCCCTAATTAGGGATATTGTATATTTCTAACTGATTTAACTCCATGCAAAACCAATATTTTAATATTATTTCAAATAAGATCTACTACAATAGATAATATACTTAATAGCATATGCAAAAATGAAAGATAAGCCCTTGCAAAATGAGAAAATGACACATCAATTCACAAAATGGGTTAGTCCTCTTATTATAGCAAAAATTACACTTACATATAACTTAGTTTACCAAACCTTTCAAGAACAAATATAACAATATTATTATTATAAATATAGAAAATCTATAGTAAACACAATTATAGTTCATAAGGGTTATGAGAGTCATCTAAATCTCAGACAAACATGTAATATAGGAGTCACTTGAACAACAATTTGGTGAAGCCAAATACAATCCTTGTATGATACTTTCACAACTAATTCAAGGGTTTATGTCCACTAACCAACTATGGAAACCATGGGGCTTCCATCCTCTAATCTTCAATTATATACAAACATGATGTCCAATCTATTTTAGTGAAATCAATGGATAAACAAGCATGTCTTCTCTTGAACCCTATCTTAATCAAATATTCACTTTTCAAATTCTTTTCCCTCCAAAATACATCCACACACAATCCTTGGTCAACACCATTATTAAAATGATCAACTTATTGTATAACACCCACAAGCCCATAATTAGGAAGCCTAATATAAACACTTACACTTATCTATGTTACTTTCCCTAAGCCTGCGAAAAAAAAATGGGCTTATGGGTCAATCTAAAATCTTATGAAAAAAACGGAAATGGCATTCAACAATTTCTCTAAGGTATTTTTCAATATTGTCAATCCTTACATAGTAGTAGGCACCCAAATTTGGGGTGAACAATTTTTAGTAATCCACAATCAAACTAATTCAAATTTATGTGTTATAAATCAAATTCACAAAACTTAAGATTGAATATGTAGTATATAAGTTTAACCCGCTAAATTTTGAGAACATCCAATTCAATTTTCATGGTTCTACTTCCAATCCATATAAGTAGATGCAATTTTAAACTATAGTTCAAAATTTATACTAAAAAAACAACAAACTATCTATTGACTACTATAATCAACTAAGTACTTCCGCTTCTATTATTCATAGATTATAAAATTATATAACATAATATATTCCAACTCTAAATTAAATCAATTAAATATCTTACTCATAAAATCTAAATTTATAAAGAAAAATATTTTTATCAAAAGAACTTTGAATTGCTAGTAAAGTTGAATGGTTCTAAATGAGTCCAGTAGAGAAAGTCTTTTCGAATTCTAGACTCCTAACAAAACAAGGAATGAGATTGGAATCACGCTCCACACAGATATGACAAAATGAATACCCTTTAGCCAAGAAATATCAACTTTCATTCATACTCCAACATCCACAAATTAAAAAATTATTATTATTATTATTATGTTGAACATTTAAGAGCTAGTCCCCTTAAGTTTTGTAATTTACATGATGCAAAAGGAATAGAGCCAAGAAAATTGTACTTTTCCTAATCATTTCCCAATACAAACGAATAGAGCCAAACATAAAGTAAAATCTCTTACACCACTTCTAGTAAGAACTCTTACACTTCTCGATTCACTCCAAAAAATGCTTTGTCCTTACACTGACCAAAATTTATGGGGACCGAACCCCCTAATTCAGTAAAAGCAATATATCAACTCTCTTACACTTTTTTGTCAAAGGGATTTGAGCCTTTCCCATTTCCCAATGTAAACTAAATATAAGAAATAGACCATCACTAAACATTTTTTTAAAGTTACATAAAACCATTTTATCCTAGAATAATAACAAAACCATTGTGAATGTGATTTTTAAGCAAACCAAGTGAGTTGGCACAAATTACATATATTACCAAAATCTCAAATTCCAACTTGGTTGTCAAGTTATTATACTTAGTTGATAGTAGTGTATTATAGGGAGAAGATTTGATAGTTGAGTATTTTAATTTTAGACTTCTTAAATTTTATATGGTAATTTCAATTCATTTTTTTATTTTTTTAAGTGATTTATTTGGCAAGGTTTTTGTGTATAATTAAGGTTTCAAATTCATATTATTAAATATGATGTCACATAACATATATTTTGTTGAGGTATTTAAAATAATCTTCAAAAAAAGAGTAAATCAGTAGTTGTGTATTAAGTTATAATGGTTGTGTATTAAGTCATGTTTTATTTGTGCATTGATGTGGTATATTCAAAATAACTTTCAAAAAAGAGTAAACCGGTAGTTGTGTATTAAGTTATAATGGTTGTGTATTAAGTCATGTTTTATTTGTGCATTGATGTGGTATATTCAAAATAACCTTCAAAAAAGAGTAAACCGGTAGTTGTGTATTAAGTTATAATGGTTGTGTATTAAGTCATAATTTATTTGTGCATTGATGTGGTATCACACGATTTGTTAATTTTTAGATCTCATAAATATATTTCATTTGATTACGAGTATTCATGATCAACACTATCAATTTTTGAAGTCACAAGTTCTAGTACTATTCTATTAAAAATATTGAACATTAAATCAACAAATACTATCACAATTATTAAAAACAGACTCAATTTCTTGATTATCTTCCCTATTAAATGTATTTTTTATTTTTTTGAATTGTAGAATATTCTTAAATATAAAACATAAAAAAACACTAATGTTAGTGCAATCATACAAGATACCAATGCATAGAAAATAAATTTATATACATGATAATTCTAATTTAATATAACAATCTGACTAATATTCAACAATAATAATCTAATTCCATTAAAATCTATAAATATTTTGTGTTCATTTTTATAAAATGTTACTATTAAATATTTAATCTCGACTCATTTAATTTAAACTATTAGATTCTAAACTAAAAACTATCATGCCCCTTTTTAGTTCACCAATGTTTTGATTTAATCTCTGTGGTACATAAATTAAATGATACTAGTAGGGTTACATGTGCTATGATTATTAAAGTATCTGTATTAAGAGTAGGTACATTCAAATCTATAACATTTTAAATTAAGAATAAAATTGTGTTAGATTTAAATAGTGTAAATAAAAATATTTTAAGGGTATAATTAGAGTCAAATGTTTAAATTTTAATAGAAGATACAAGTTCGCATTATTTTCAGGAGAATTATGCAACCTTGTTTCTTTCACGAGAATATATAGGTAGACGTGTGGACTTTCCATCCAACAAATTTAAGTGTTTAAATAAAATAAATTAATTAAAACTCTGAAACATATAATACTAAAAGAGAAATAATGGACTTTCCGTCCAACTAACTTAAATGTTGTAAAACAATAATGAAATTAAAACACTCTCAAACATATACCTAATATTAAAAGAGAAATATTGTGAATACTTCAACAAGAGGAATGCACGCTGTTGACTCAAGAAAATAACTCATGAAATATGCCTGATAATTTTATAATATTTTGTTTAAAAAATATATATAATTTATAATATATTATTATGGTAAAAGATAATTTTATTTTTTATTTTTTACTTTTTATTTTGCGGGTTATTAATTTTCTTCAAAAAAGTTTTAGATAGTCTTTTAAATATCAAAATTATTAATTTTATCAATAGATCTTTCGTATCTTAATGAAGTTCAATAATTTTGAATGAGTCCACCACGATCACATCTTGCTGGTTGAAAGATTCTATAACCTCCATACTATTTCTCTTCTATAAAAAAATTAAATAAATAACTTCATTAAATGAACCTTTGGGTTTTTTGTCCCGCCACGTAATTATAAAGTACTCTGAAAAACAAAATAATGTACGTATTCAAATTGGTAAAGGCACGTCGGAATTGAAGTATCTATTAACAAAAGCTGAAGCACGGTTGGTTTATATTTAGTATACAGAGTTGCCAATAAATTTACTAAAGGCAGCACCATTGGCATGATTAGTCATGTGAAGATGTCACTATCAAACAGAGAAAATTGCTTCTGCAACATCTCAGAAATAACTTTCTTAATGTTATAAGAGAGTTGAGATATTACATTCTACAAAACTTGTATGATTACTAAAGTCAGAATCTGATACTAATACATAACTTTACAGAGACCAGTTCTGTACACTGAAAGGACTACTTTGCTAAAACAATAAAGTAAGGAGTTGTGGTGCTGGATTCTGTGAAATTTGGCAAGAGTAAATCATAATCTAATAGATAAGAGATAACTTTACAGAGACTACTTCTGTACTTTGAAAGGACAACTTTTCTAAATTACATGAAGAAATGAATGTCCTTTCCATTGAAAATTTTGCCAGTTCAGAAACTAGTACCCATTTCCTAAAAGCCTGGAACAAGCCTAACAATTCTACATAGTATATGATATATCCATACACCCAGTGCACATTACAATCCTATCTCTGTATTTGGTCACTGATACATGGTGAGAAATGGCATTGAATTGTCGGTGGATATCATTGAATTGCCTCTGTAAGCAGATTTGGAATTTATCCATCATTATCCTCAGCATTTGTTCCATTTGCCTAAACATTGAACTTGGACAAGTGATAACAACTTGCACTGCTGATTGTGGTCCTGCATTTTTTTTGGGGGTAGCGGAGGAAGGAAGGGGGCAAGATTAAAGGGAATGCTGATTTGGGCATCCATAAGATTTGGAGATATGGAGATTCTAAGCATCATTGAAGAGATTGACTGACGGTTATCCCTAAGCCTTCTATCTCGAGGGAAATGCTGTCAAGGGGCAACATTGTAATGAACAGTGAGGAATGTACCTTTATCTTGAATAGACTCGTCATCAGAGATCAGAGTGACAACTGAATATTGAGATGCTCTGATCTCACTAAGTACATTATTCCTATCATCTTATAAAAAATTAAATAACCGTGGGTTAGATTGGAGTGCAACTATGGTATGCCCTAAAAGTTGGTTTTTCTTTTCATTTTTAACTTGACAAACAGCCTGTCTCTTCATCTTCTTTCATACAGGCCATCTGCAACTGGTCTTTGGCAGGGCTTCCAGTGAGTTTCTTCGCCTTCGTTGCCTCACAATCCCAATCAGTATTCAGAACAACAAATAGGATCGAAAATGCACAAGCAAACTGAGCCACCAACAGACCATACCATAAGCCTCCGAAGCCAATCTTCAACCAGAAGGCAAGTACCAGAGCTACAGGAGTGCCCAAAAAGTAAAATGACCCAAGATTGATCCTGGCTCCAATTGCAGGCCTGGCACTACCTCTAAGAACACCACAACCAGTTGTCTGAGGACAGTTACCCAATTCACATAATCCCATAATAGGCATAGCTGCAGCAGTCAACGCCAAAACTTGAGGATCTTCTGTGAAGAGCTTTCCCCATTTATATCTTAGGATAGTGGTCCAACTTAGACTGAACAGGGCTATGATCACTGCGCATCCAAGGGCTACAAGGGTGGCAAGCTTGGCCTTTGCAGGCCTACAAGCCCCAAGCTCGTTCCCGACACGAGTTGAAACAGAGGAACTCAATGCCAATGGGACAGTGTACATTAGGCTGGCTGTCTGCATTAGGATTGCAGTTGTTGCCACTGCCGCTTGTGGATCGGGGAGATACCCTGCTAATAAGGTAATAATCTCATACCACCACCATTCAAGACATATTCCAAAGCAGCTCGGAAGAGCTAGACTTAGCAAAGGCCACCATTCTCCAAAGGAATCCGCAGACCAGCCTTTCCAAGTCCTTTTGTATACTCCAGTGAAGTAAAGGTACCCAAGCAAGAGGAACACCATGTTAAGGTTGGTTAAAACTGCAGCAATTGCCACTCCTGGAACACCCAATTTAAAAACAAAAACTAGGATGATATTTAGAGGTATGTGCAGAACAACTGCCAGAGCAGAACACCACATCATCGGTGTGGTAATGCCTTGAGATCGAAAGTATACACGAAGAGGCTGCAAAATACTGTTTGTAAGAAGATCAGGAAGTGAAAAAATACAGTATGTGCTTGCAACTGCTGTAATTGCAGCATCTTGGCTCATCCAAAGCATGATGTTCTGCAAATTGATCCATAAAAGGCTTATAGGCATACAAGCGGTAAGAAGAATTAGAATGGTCCTCTGAAGAGAAAGACCTATGAGGTCCCAATTCTTAGAACCAAATGCTTGACTACAAAATGGGTCCATTCCCGATGCCAATCCAAACAGAACTGAATACCCTGTGATGTTCGTAAAACCTATGGAAAGTGCACCCCCTGCCAATTCTATCTTCCCCAGTCTGCCCAAACATAGAACCGAAATCATTGCTCTCAGATACACCACACAGTTCATGGCTGTCACAGGCACTACAATCTTCCCAAGCTCCTTCAGCTCCTCCATAATCTGTAATATTACACATCTATAGTCAGGACCTCAAGTAGCAAACAAAAAACTTGTGTCATTTCACCTCTAAATGAAAATCCACATCAAAAGCCCACACAGGGGACTTCTATCCATCTAACCTATCAAACAGTAAATTTTGGACAGGGCCCTCTCCTTCTCAATATACAAAGAATGTTGAACTAAAATCAGTGAGCGAAAACTACTAATACACAAGGATTTCGTTAGAAAGCAGCATCTATCCCATGGTCTTTATTAGTCCATACTCAAAATCATCTGAAAATTTCATATAATTCCGGTAGAAAACCAAACTTAAACCCTTGCCACAGTGTGCCAATCCAAGCTCATTCTTCAACGAATTTTCAAGAACACTACTAGTACAGACTTCATGAAAAAAACTGTACCGTACTGGAAAAACAGGGTCAAATTTGTAGCGTACTACTTTATGACACTTTTTACCATAATTTTGTAGTCCTTTCCCCTATAGAACTGCAAAAATACTTTCCATTAGGCAACTGGTGTTTTTACTTCTTCTTTGTACAAGACACCCCCACACAGAGACACGTTAGGCAAAAATACTTTCCTTAGACAACTGGTGTTTTTACTTCTACTTTGTAGAAGACACCCCCACACAGAGACACGTTAGGCAATACACACACACATGTTCACATGTTAGCATTGCCTATGCTCAATTGATATAACAAAAAGTTCTCTCTGCCCAACTTCTGCAACAAAGCATTTACTAGGAAAACCCACAGCAAATCATTGCACTATTCCTTATTACTAATATGTGTTTTTCACTTACTATTTAAGACAATACACCATGGAAATATGTTTTTCAATCTCCACCAATCAGTATATAACAAAATTCAATCTTTTCATCAAAGAAAAACCAAGCTACATAATTTGCCACCAAATCAATAAGAAGCAGCTTAAAAAATTGTCATAGTATATGTCTAATGACAGAATTACCTGTAAACAGGAAGGAAACCTGCCTATAGCTTCTTCAACCTCAGTTTTCATGCAAAGATCATGGTCCTTTGAAGCCTTACCCATTTCAACTCTACACTCAAAACGCTCAACCTTCAGTCAAATGCAATCAGTCCAGAACCCAGATCAATGAAACATATACATAATATATATAGCCAAACAAGCACTCGGGCAGCTAGATCAAGGGAGGTATACACATTAAATATATGTTTGTGGATAACAACATTAAGGAGGCTTCGATCTAACTGGCATGCAGGTAGTTCAGAGTTCTAAAATGAAAAAAAAACAGCTAAAATATGACTTAGAGCACATGCCCACTTGTCCAGTTCTGCACTATATTACCAATACAAAATCATTATACAATGGTGCAAGACACTTTGAGTAAAAAGGCCATTTCTGACTCAAATTTGAGTGTGAAAAATGCGTTACAATCCTGAGAAGATTTTCTCTGCGTGTGAATCACTCCAAGACAAGGAATTGATGAGAGATGAAAATGCAAGGAACCGACGTCCATGAAGTGGAGCACTTTGCGATAGTAATATAAGCTCGGAGTTACCATGGTTAAATGTGGGTTAAGTTTAGGAACGCGTGGGTTGGCGACTTTAACCGTGGGCGATGTCTATGTGGAGGACGGCGATGGAACGGCGGCCGGGTTTCTGCCGGCGGCGTTCCACGTGCGAGAGGGGCTACCGTTAAAGAGGTTCAGGGACCCATCATTCCCCACCCTAAGCTTGGTTCTCGGCAGCTTTGGGAATATGTAAATGTGAAATTTTTGAATTCCTCACCTTAAATTTCGTGGTAGTGATTTTTTGGTCCCAAACTTTAAGCAGAGCTTGAATTTTGTATTTTTTTATATTATAATAGGAGTGATGGTTAAGTGGTTTTTGGTTTATTGATGAAGTTGAATGATTCATGAAGAGTTTATTGGGAATCAAATCTTGTTAAGTGTGAAGGTTATAGAGGGCAAAAGCTACCTCTAGATAACTTCAAAAAGAGAATCATTAGATATTGTACCCTCTACGATCTTGAAAGGGATAGGTGGTGGAAAGGATAGAGAGGTTGGATGGCAAGAGCTTCTCAAACATTGTTTTTGGTTTTACCTTATGTTCACATGTTGTGGTTTTATCTCGTGATTTTATCTACCCTCTTTTGTCAAGCTTGGTTATGGAAATCGATTCTTCATGACTTATCTTTTTTGCACAATGTGATCACCAACACTTATCATGTTGTCTTCAAATTCATATGGAAGTTTCATTTCTTTGTTACATTTTATATGTTTGTTACTCATTTATAAATTAAAATTCAAATGTTGTGTAGGGCTCTAGGAAAATTCACCGCTGGCAATTCACCACCAGTAATTCATCGATGTGGTATATTCACCATGTACACATTTTTCAATATTTAAGTGGCCAAGAGCACCCAAAAAATAAAAAGTATAGAGATCTTGTTGAATGCATTAAAAAGGGTATATGTGGTGAATATACCATGGCGATGTATTGTTGGTGGTGAATTGTATACATGATGAATATGTCACGAAAATGAATTGTTGGTGGTGAATTGTTGGGGGTGAATTCCTAGTGGTGAATTGTTGGCGGTGAATTTGCTCGATGACATTATGTAGTAACATGTCAGTACAGATAAAAAGCTTGAATACTATGCTTAAGGAGTAGGTGAAGGTTAATGAAAATTTTGCAAAATAAATCAATAATTTACAATCCCAATTGCATGCATTAGAAGGATAACATGATAGCTTGAGCTCTAGGATTTCAAATAGTGAAGAAATCCACCCACTTATTTGTCATCTCTAGCACTCTCCAAAATGAAGGAAAAATCAATAGGGCCAAGTGTCACTACCTAAATAATGTGCAGCTATAGTTAATTGGATTTCTAATACTATTGGACGAGATGTGGAATGACCTAATGTCATTAAATTTGAATGATAAGGTTTGCTATTGTTCTTTGATACTAGTGATTGATTTTCTCTACTTGCAATGGTTTTTGTGTACCTTACTATGCATGCATGTTAGTATTATAAGTGTGTTATGTGTTCTAGATCACATCTTTGTGTTTTTTATCCCTAAAAGAAATAATACATGTTTGACTAAGTGAGGTTATAAGTTGTTCTATCTTATGTCTTTGTGAGTGTTGTTTGGCTCATCTTGATATAACAAGTTTTTCCAATCTAGTTTTAGGTCTACTATAACTATCATTCTATAACTTTGATTAGTTTAATACATTATTAAAAAAAAAAATTGCTAAGTGTAAAGGTCTCACACCCTAAGGGGACGAGGTTGAGATTATTTTCTAAACAAATTGATGTAATGGATAACCATTTGGTGTGATAGATAACCTCAAATCTTAACATTGAAGATGTTTAAGCCTCATTCAAATCTCTCCAAAATTTAGTCTATCTTATGCTCTAAATTTTTCAAGTTAAGGTTTTTGATATTGTTTTAATTCATGAAACCTTTCTTTAAGAAATGGTTCTTTGCAAGGTCACATTCTTGCATTTTCTATACTGGAGTTGTAAGTTCAAATCTTGAGAGAGTGAATTGTAAAGTTTTTTTTCTTTTCAAGATAAATTTATTTGAAAGTAGTGCATGAGACACAATATAATATGAAAATTTAAGGAAACCTTATCATTCATTCCCTTCTTAAAGAAAAGGTTATATGCACCTTTTATGAGTCGCAAGCTAAATTTGAGGGACCAAATTATGAAATTCTTGTCATTTGAGTATAATTAATTATGTGTCTTATATGTATAATAATATTGTATAGTTCAAAGACTTATTAGTACACAAATCACAACATATTATGATCTTTTAAGGAAACTTACTTTTCTTTCCTTCTAAAACAAAGGGTTATATGCATCTTTTGTGAATTGTGAATTTAAATCATGAGTAGAGTATGAAATTAATTTTCAATAGAATACACTTAATCATGTGAATCTCACATGCATTAATAGTATTTCATAATTCAAAAAATTGTAAGTGCATGAAGCACAATACAATGTGGACCTTCAAAAGAAATTGAACTTATTTCAATCCTTAAATAAAATGTTATATGCACCCTTTGTATATGAAAATGTGGAAGATAAAAATGTGCCTATTTCTTTTTTATCAATTTTTATGTTATTGTTAATCTTAGATTTGGGTTCCTTCAAATGGTTGGGAATATAAATTTAGCCCATATATTTTTTAAATTATTATTTTTGATATTTTTTAATTATTAAAATATTTCTTTAAAAATTTATTCGGAGTGTCTTATTCTTCTATTTTTATCTAGGAGTCATAAGTTTGAATCTTGAGGAAGTGGAGTATTAAAAAGTTGTATCATGTCTTAATATAAATTTTGCAACATATTATGAACTTTAAGGAATCTTACTTATCTTTCCTTTCTTAAAGAAAGGATTGTATGTACCTTTTGTGAGACACAATTTTAAATCATAGAGAAGTAGATTATTAAAGTCTTTTCATCTAAGTACGGTTAATTATGTAAATCTCAAATGCATAATAGTACTTCATAATTCAAAATTTGTGTATAAGTACACAAATTACAATACATTATAGATCTTTACAAACTTTTATTTTAATTATCCTTCTCAAACAAAAAATTATATGCACCCTTTGAATATAAAATAAGATAAAATATCATCTTGAAAATAATACAAATAATATTTTTCTTCATTAAAAACTTTAAGAGAGAGAAGTCTAAAAGTTTATAACACATGCTTAAATTTTCAAGATTATGTTTCCTAAATAAAAATTGCATCTTTTATATTTTAAGGAAAAAACTATTTTGTTATATAATAACCTTTCTTAATAGATATTTTAGAATTATATGTTATAATAGTATTTTTAGATTTTGATATTACATTTAGTTTTTATATTATTATTTTTATTATATTCATTATTTTTATAACTAGCTGATTTAGTTTTTGGTAAACTTATCCTTAAAAAATTAAACATGTTTTGATCAAATTTTCATTTAAATTAAATTGATATATTAATTCATTATGTAAATATATTGATAACTCTATAATAGTCTAGTCTCTTTTCTCAACACAAAAAACAACTAACTTTAAATCTAGATATACTTAAGTTAGGGCTATAAAATTAAATATCATAAAATTATTTTTTCTTACAAACGTGGGTCTATTCAGTAGAGAAATTAACTTACACTAAATGGCTTGTTAGTGGGATGTTAATTTTTCAAAACTTGGACCTCTATTTGTCTTCCACCAAACAACACAAATTTACTGAGACAAGTAAATAACTATAAATAAAACTCTTTAAAAAACAAAATTATCAATTCTTTCTTGGAGGAAAAAAAAAGACTTCTTACAAATGCATTTACTCAATAAATTTATTAATTTTCCCAATATAAAGTCTACTATGAATAACTCTAAACTCTAAAATAAAATATCTATAGACCTAAATAACTATTTTTATGCTTCATTAAATTATGGAAATATTAAGCAATATTACATTAAATTTGCTTAGGACTTACACCAAGCTAAATAATTTTTAAATATTATTAAATATGAAAATTCATCTCCTTACAACTTGTATTCTAGTCCATGAGCTCAATTGAAAGTATAGGATTTTGTTTACTATACAACAAATATTTTTTAATCAGACGTGTTGTTTGTAAGTGACTAAATTATTTTGTTATGCACTCAAGATGCTAAAAGTAATCCAACCTTGGCAATTGTAAGGTAAAGTGGAGTTAGCACTTAATGAGGTTTTAGTTTTTCTAAAATGGGCACACGACTAATATATGCGTGGATAATGAGAATATTTATTTTCTACTTTTCTAAACATACACATCTTCCTCGATGTAATGATTGGGAAACTAAATGCTCCATGAAAATTATGCTTCCTCTTAATGTGGTGCTAAGAAAAAGAACCAAATGCCCATTAACCTAAGTACTTTATACCATATTTTTCCTATAGATGAAAAACATTAAAACTTACTTTATACATTCTCTTAGAAAATAAATATGATTTTTAAAGGTATTTAAAAGAAATAGAGTGATGATGATGATAATATAATTATAATATTAAATATAAATAAATAAATATAATTGTACAAAAAGTTATGTACTCAAGATATCAAAAGCAATCCAACCTTAATTTTTGTGAGGTAAAGTGGGGTTAGTACTCAATTGAGGTTTGATTTTTTTTTAAATGGACATACAACTAATATATGCAAGGACAATATGAATATTGATTTTCTACTTTTGTGAGCATGGGTATCTTCCACCATGCAATGATTATGAAACTAAATGCAAAATAAAAATTGTACCACCTCTTAATGTGATGCCAAGAAAAAGAACCACAAATCCATTATTCTAGGTATTTCATCCCATGTTTTCTCTCTAGATTTAAAACTCATTTTTTAAAGGATAAGATGCAAAGATCTCAAAGAGGATTTCTTTAAGTGTGACTTACAATTCATATTGAAAATTAATATTTTTGGTTCTTAAATGTATTCAGAATCAATGAAGCTATAATGATGATAAAATGTTTATAAATATATGTGTGTATGTGTATATATGCATATATATGACATATATGTATATAGGTATATACATATACATATCTATGTATACATACATATACATAGATACACATATATCTATACATATGTACATATATCTATATATACATACATATACATATACATACACACATATATACATATGCATACATTTGCATACATACATATATATACATATATACACATATAGATATATACATAAATGCATATATGTATGCATGTGTATATGTGTGTTTGTATGTATCTATATATTATAAACACATACACACATATACATATATGTATATATTTATTTGTGTATATATGTACACATAGAATATGTATTTATATGTATGTATGTATGTACGTGCATACGTACGTATGTATGTATGTATGTACGTACGTACATACGTACGTATGTATGTATGTAGGTAGGTAGGTAGGTAGGTATGTATATGTATGTGTATGTATGTATATATGTATACACGTATGTATACAAGTATACATACACATATATATGTTGAATTCTAGAAGAATAAATATTTATATATTTATGTTCATATGTTGTTTAAATGAAAATAGTTTACATTTGACACTAGTAAAAATACTAGTTTAAGGTATTAACAATTAGTTACAATCATTTATAAGAGCACAACTACAAATTATAGTTTGTTTGTGGATAAAAAACAAGATAGTATTATAAAATAATATCATATAGACAAAGCATAATGTTGAAGCAGAACAATTAAAATAGTTTGCATTTGATACTAGTAAAAAATAATAATTTAACATAGTGTATACAACCATTTGTAAGAGGAACACTACAAAGTATAGTTTACAAGTGGATATAAACTAAGAAAGTTTTATAAAATAATGGAGTATATAAACAACTTATTTATCACAAGAATGTTGGGCAATCAAAACTTTGTTTAATTGTGTAAATAGTTCATTAGATGAACACTTAGATTTAAATAAAATCTTTAATGTATAAATGGTTTTCATAACTTAAAATTGATTTACAAAATTATAATGGAAAATATTTGTATATACCTTATATCATTGTCTAAAGAGAAAATAAGGGTCATTATCTTTTTTATATAAATTATATATTTTACAAATTGTTTTTTTTAGTGTATGTTTCTACAAGTGTGAATATATTAATTTGACTATATAATTGATGTTAGTTATTTTTTATTTTTCAATAATAATTATCTTTCTAAAATGACAACATTATATAGAAATAACAAAATCATATGTTGAATTCTTAATAATATGTTTATAATAAGATAGAATTCGTTTGTCTTTTATATTTTCATCTTTCCAAAGTTTTTACATACTTCTTTTTCATTAATTTTTTTTTATATTCCACATGAGAGGATTATATCATCATGGATGTCATAACATTTTAAATTTTTATCAATAGTCTTTTTTCCAACATACTTTTAAACAAAGTTGTATTATTATGTTATTCTAGTTTTGTTTCTTTGTATTTTTATAAAATATATTATTTAAAAAGACTAATATTTTAATAGAAAGCATATCAAATTTTATGAGTAACACATATAAGATAAGTTATAATACATTTTAATTTGAAGTTAAAAATAGTGATTTTTTAAATATTGTTTTATTTCATAAACATAAAAAGATCACTTGTGTTACAAGAGAATATTACATTTATATCAAATATTAAATTTAATGTTAACATGCAATGATTGTCCAAACTCTAAAAAAAATTTCATATCACAAAAATATTTTTCCAATACTATAATATCAACTTAATTCATATTAAGATTAATACTTTAGTATTAATAATTCTAAACCATCTCATGAATTTGATTATTAAAGAAATTTATAAAAAAAATTAATAATTATAATCTTAGTAAATATCAATATTCTTAGTTACATCACATAAGACTTTACTATATTCTTAAAAGGTTATAAATTTTCTAGGTTATAAAGTATTCCAAAAATATATGGATAAATTAGAATTCTAATCGTATAGTTACAAAAATTATTAGCTTGTAATTATGCTATTTCTAGAGTTTCTAAAATTTTCATATATTTTAAAACACTTTTATTAAAATAGTTAAAATATTTTATAAAATTAATAAAATAGTTATAGACATATTTATCATATTTAATACTAAGAGTTCTTAAAATTGACATATATTTTCAAATACTTCTATTAAGAATGGTTAAAATATTTTCTAAAATTATTATTTAGTAGAAAAAATTTGAAATATTAAAATGTGATTAATTTTATAGTTGATTATTTTTAAATTTTGTTTAGATTTCAATTATAATTTTGTTGTCAAGTATTAATTTCTCTAGTATAACAATTGTTTAAAAAAATGTTTATAATGAAAACTTATTTTTCCTAATCTTTGTTGATATGTATGATGAAAAATTTCATCCTTGATTAGAAAATCCTTCTCTTAGTGTGGTGCTCTAAGGATTTGCATACATGTAGTAGGGATCAAATTTTTTATATTATTTATTTTAGTGTGATAACCTTCGATATTCTAGCCTTTCTTTTAGCAATTTTCTTTATCCAATATTTAATCATGTATATAAAGAAGAGGTTCATTTGGTTGATGATAGTGTTATGTCAAGTTAAACTGATAGTATTAATGATATAAGAATAAAAATAAAATGAAGCTATAGGTAAAAGCAATTGGATAACCATATGCATAAAAATAAATGACAATATTTCATTTAAAATAATCATAAACTCATTTAGTCCTAAATAATAACTCAAATTATTTTGGGGAATAACCATTTAACCACCTTGAGGGATATAGCATAGTGGATTCTCATACACAAAAAAATTGACCTAATATTAGAAGGAGAGATCATTTAGAACATAATTAAGAGCATCAACCATGTCAATAACAAACAAATCAATGTGTAGAATAAAATTCGACGCATGCTTGACATCTAAAGTATCCATAATAACATCCCTTGAACTAGACATAAATAAGGGATTGGTGACACTCACCATAGGTCATTCCACATTATTCTAGAAATAAGAGGAAAGAGCATGCATATGATGACCATGCAAAATGAACACAAGCACAAGTCAAAATAGTGAATTGACTCATGTCCATGGTGGCCACAATGGAACAAAACTTAGGTCAATTTGTGGAAACCTAGGAGTTAGAATTTAATGAGACACACATAAGAAGATTCAATTGAATATGGATTAAGAGTTCCACCAAACATTACTCCATAAAACCAAGATCACTTGCAAAACATAGATTAGCCTTCTACAACTTGGAGAAAAAACAAAGATGCAAGAGCAATTTGTAAAAGATGTGCAAATAATATTATTGGGAATGATGAATTACATGAAATGACTTTCTTTTATAAAGAAATAAGAAAAAAAACCCTAAAGGTAAAACCTAATTAGGACCTAAGTAAACTTAATAAAGTGTAACTAAATATTTAATTACATCAACAATAAGATCCCACAAAACCCTTGAATTCAAGGGAACGTCTTTCCTCATTGTTTTTTAAAACTCATAGAGCAACACAATGCATTTTGATTGAGTAGTAATAGAGTGAGACACAACATTAGGATAGGAATTGGATTAAATGGCATAATTCCTTTCTTTGTTTGAAGAACATGATTATTTTTCATTTGTGGCATAGGTTGAGACCAAAACTATTTTCTTGTGACATGATAGGGGACATGTGATTTTATCATTCCTTATATATATTTTAGATTAAAGATAGTTTATATATATCAAAAGTAAGTTATCACAATATTATATCAGCAACAAGTCTGCTTAATGGATATGCAAGATCAAGTTCTAATGCTACATCCAATAATACAAAATACAACTATTTACAATATTGTCATATAAGTCAAAAAAGAGTTAAAGGAAACATCATTTTCTATAAACTACTAGAAATTGTGGCTCTCATTGTATTTGTCCCAATCATAGAAACCCAAAGGTGGTTCTATCTTGGATAATTTTGTATTGGATTTGACCACTTCAACAATTTCATCTTCATCATGGTTCTCATGGAATATAGGGACTCTAATCTTTGTTTTTGCATCTACTTTGTGTTTCTTGTTGTAATTATCTTGAAACTCCATGTACTATTTTTTGAATGACATGTTGGGCCAACTATACTTCCTTCTGTATTATGGTACTAGATCCTTACATACTTTACTTCTTCCTTCTTTATTTCTACTTTTTCGCCCTTGGCCATCTTTTTAAATTTTTCTTTGGATACTTCCAAAGCCATAGTAACTTGCATAAAGAGATAGTAAAAAATGAGTCTTCTATTTGACTCAGTAAGTACCCTCACCCTACCTTGAAATTTTTCTTTGTTCTTAGCTTTCCAAAGCATCCAAATAATTTTAGTAGATAGTATAAGCCAAGATAAATTAGAATCATTACCCATTCATTCAATTTTACCAATGATAGTTTCATGTTTTTTAATCCATCCTAGGTTTCCATAATCACTTAAATCAACACAAAACATTAGCCATATAGATATTTAGCAAAGAAACACTCAAAAACACATGATCAATATTATCAATATTTCTACATAAGCCACACAAATTTGTATTTACATTATAAGAAGATCAAGGAAGTTTTTTTTAAGAGTAACAACCATCTAAAGCATACCTTTTTAGGTTCTAAGACCCCATTCCAGATCCATTTAAAGAGTTTATTCTAGTTTACTTGATTTACATTGTTGTTCCAACATTGGTTAATATAGTTTGTAATAGAATTTGAGCTACACATTAGGTTATGTAATTTTTTTGAATTCATTTTAAAGAATTCAATGTCATCTTTCCATTTATAATTGGTTAGTTTTTCATAGTAGTTAGAAGTACAATAACCTGAGTTATTTTTTCCAAACAATAAACCTTTACAAGACTCTCTCAATAGCGCTTTTATGTTCTCCAATGGGTATTGAGGATATCATATTCATTACTTAGAGTGGCCCATGGCTTAAGAGAGCCATCACATATAATGTCTTTAAAAGCAACAATACCTTTCTTCACCCAAAATTTGGTTGAGCAGCCTTGTAGTAAGGCTAGGAGCTTATTTTTGTGAGTTAATTCCACCAAATTGACTTGCTAGTACACAATTTATTATCATTGTTCATTATTAGGCTCCTTACCCATTCCCATGCCTTCCAAATAGTCTTGAAAATAACAGAACCATTTAAATGGGAAAGGAACATTCCTATTAAGGAGTCATTAAATGGTATATATTTTTTTCTTTTTTTGGAACAACTTTTGGAATGTTATTTTTTATAAGAATTTTCCATGGTTCTTCCCCTTCCATTGCATTTATGATCCATTTCAATGCAAGTGCAATACCTTTTTTTCTTAGACCCTTTAGCCCAATTCCACTCAACTCTTTAAACGCTTGTTGCACTAGTCCCAAGTAATGGCATGCTTATTTTTTGTGTCCTTCCTATCAAACGAATGAAAGTAAGATAATCTTTTGGAAAACTTGGATTATCCTTGCTTGAGATAAGTATAGTTTATTCCATCTTTCAATTTTCTTTTCAATTTTAGATTTAGTCCAGTTCCACATTTATTTTAGATTGGGATGAATTGCAAATGGGATACTCAAGTATCTTACTTGATTACCTAGACCTCCCCACTAAATTTTATATCTAGTAAACCAATCTGGCGGGGTGTCATTTCAGCTCAACATTATTGATTTACTTTTAGAAACTTTAGGGTGATCCCATAATAGTGGTTTACAATTTTTGCCAAACTAGACACGTGAATTATTATTTTTAACTAAATCTTCACATTCGGAACCTATAGCTAAACCGTGAGGAATTTGAAGATGGTGCAAACTAGAGTCTCATCAAATTTTGTCTCGTAGATTCTAAAAATATTTTTTTAATATTTGGAATCAAATTGCACTTCTTTTTCTATCTCGCACAAAAATAGATTTTTTTTCATAAAACAACATTTTTAAAAAGTGACGACACTGTATAACATAACTTTTTTTCCATGAAGGATAAAATTCTAATTCTTTCAAATTTAGATTTGTAACTCTGATATCTAGTGCTTCCACTTGGTTAGATAGTTTTTTATTGAATATTTTTTCCTTAATCAAGTTTCAAAGTCAAACGATTATCAGCATTAATAGGATCAGATAACTGTAACTTTTTTGTATATGTCAAATTTTTTTTATTTTTTTGTTGGATCAAGGACTTCAATATCTGGTGCACTCATATTTTTCAATTTTGTTTTTGATAATCTTCTATTTTTCCACATGTGAAGAACAAAGAAATTCATTTTCGATGAAAAACCTATGTTTAATAAAACTTAAAAATGAATACATAACAAAACCAAAACATATTAAAATTATATTCATTGGATAGCTTGTTCTGAGGAATACCATAATCATTTGAAATGAATTTGAAATGAATTCATTTGATCCCCCAAAATCTAAATCAAAAGTGATCTTTTATCAGATTTTGATAGGTGTAAAGGAGACGCATTTATAGGTATGGTTTAAAACTAGCGAGGTTCTATCCAAGGGGTTTGATCTAAGGTGATTTGATCAAACCCTCTTCAATTGGAATCCTTAAAATGAAACTTTTAAGGCTTAAATCATTATATTTTCTAAAATATGTGATTTCAGCTAAAATTCATTCCTCTCGTGATTTGTAAACCACTATTATGACAAAGACCCTTTAGCACCAAATGCCTCACATAAGATATTCAACTTCTGCATTAAGTAGTCTATGTTTTCTTTATCTAAATCCACAAACAGTGTAGTATCATTTGCAAAGTGGATGTTGATTAATTCTTGGTTATTAGGAAAATTTATACCTTTAACTTTGGGGCCACTTGACTCATCCATAAGAATGTAGAATATGGCTTCAGGTGCAATCACAAATAATGTTGGGGCAAGAGGGAATCCTTGCCTTATCAAAATTTGGAGAGAAATAGGTTGGGACATGTTATCATTCATATAAATTAAAGCATTAGCATCTATTAGCAGAGTGTTTACCATTTTACATATTTCCTTGGGAAACCCAAAGGCTTCAAGAGCCTCCAACATGACAGGCCATTCAATTCTATCGTAGGCCTTTTCAAAATCCAAAAGAAGCATGCCAACATTTTGATTTGTGGTCCTCACCCAATCCATTACTTCCCAACTTGTGATAAGGTTTTCAAGGATATACCTTCCTTTGATGAAGCCAGTTAGAGAATATTGGATAATTAATGGGAGAATTTCTCTCAATCTTAAAGCTAATTTTTTTACAAGAATCTTATAATATACATTAAGGACAGTTATTAGCCTCCGATTTTTTTTATCAAGGTTTTATCCCAATATTTTGGAATTAATTTTATTATACCTTTTTTTAGTTCTTCACCAAGGGAGCCTTTAGAAATTTATTCATTGTATACAAGTAATAAATCTTTAGATATCCACTTTAAATTTTTTTATAAAGTTCAATAGGTAGGTCATCAGGTATAGGGGATTTATCATTGTTGAAGGTTTGAATTATGAGTTCCATTTCTTCTTTAGTTATTTATTTTCTTGGGCTGAGAGCCATATCTTCTTAAATTAATCTAGGGATCATTTTTTTACAAAAGCTTCTAGCTTTAAGAGAGTGATCATTTTTACCTAATGCAAAAACATTTGTATAGAAGAGGCTGAACTGTTCTAGAATTTCTTTAGGGTTAGAAATTAGGTTGTCTCCATCCCATAAGCATTCTATCTTATCTTTTATACCTTTTTCTTTATTATTTAATTAAAGAATAATTTTGTGCCTTTATCCCCATTATTTAGCTATTTTATTTTTTCCTTTTTTAAAGCCTTGAATTTTCCTATTTTGAAAACTTCTTAGAGTGTTCTTACACATAATTAAATTCTCATTCAAAACTACATCCTTTGGGTTGTCTTGTAGGTTATTTTCCAAGTTGATTAGATTTTATTAGAGATAATATTCCTTTTTTGTGATCAATTTCTTTTTTTTTCTTTTGTTTGGAAGATGAACTAGACCAAGTATTAACATTTTTGTTCTATTTTTCAATTCAAGTCATTTTTTAGTAACCATTTATTAATCTCTCTTAAGGTAAATATAAAATTATTACAATCTTCATCCTTCAAGAGATTAGAATTTAGGATGATTTTTTTCCCTTTTGGTCTCCTCAGGACCTTATTTTGCTATTAAAATTTTAGAACTAATAGGATGATGATTTGAGAGTGTGCAAGGATAGACTTTTAATTTTGTTTCTTCCTCTATTTGTTAAAGAAGAAGAATTCTTTTTGTTGCATAGAATTTGTCTAAACGACAATAAATCCATTTGTTTCCTTTTAGTGCATTGTACCAGGTAAACCAAATTGATTTAGAGGAATATTCCCCCTTCTAGAGGGTCATAATTTTTTAACTTTGATTTCATTTTTTTCCCAAAAATGCTTCTCATTACCTTTCCAATCTAAATCCAACCCCCCAATTTTATCTTGGGTATTTTATATCATGTTAAAATTCCCCTATAAGCTAGTGGATATTAGGTAGCTCACAAAGCCATTTCCATGGGTTAAAATTTTCCCTATAATAATCATCAGAAGCATGTATAGAGCATATACCAAATTTATAGCTATCTTTCTCTATGACAAACCAAACTGCCCTATTGCATGGAGAGACACTAAATTCAAATACATATTTAGCCCACCTATTGGCTAAAAGGATAGCCACACCACCCTTACCCTTGTCATGGTTTGAGTGGAATTGGGCATTGCTATTCCATAAAAAAAAAGAGATTGCATTCCAATGTGAATTTTGTAGCTTTTACTTCTTGAAGGAGGACTACATCTTTATTTTTCTCTAGATTTAAATACCTTCTTATTATATACTTTCTATCAGGGGATTCTAACCCTTTGATATTCCAACTTATGCAATTAAGATGCATCATCTTCCATGTTCTAAGGCTCATATGAGCTATTCTTAAAGCTATTGAAACATTTAGGAAAGTTCTCCTCTTTAAGTTTAATGCAATTTTTATGGTAGGGACCTCTTTCTTGTTTCCTATATTGCCTCTTCCTCTTTACAGTTCTACTTGGTTTATCCAAGGAACTGGATGGTTTATCAATTCCTTTCGGCTCATCTTTGAGATTATGGAGAGGAACCTTGCTCCTCAAAATGCTTTCTAATTGTTTTGAGATGCTATCAAAGGGGATGGCTAGGAATTTCTTTTTCAAGATCGAGTCTATATAAAGGCCATGTGTATGCTCATGTCTAGTGTTATCACTAGAGTTGAAGAGGTTGGGGTTGGAAACAATTTCACTAGACTTTATTTTGATGAAAATTCTATCAGAGGCATCTTCCATTCTTTTTTGGTTGCATTTAATTTGATATTCTTGGCTTGAACATTTGAAAATCTTATTGATTGACTTTGTAGGGGATTCTCCTTTGTCTATTAAGGAGCTCACTGATTTCTTACTTGAGGAGGGTTCTTTTGGTGCTAGATAAGAGACCATATGGGCATCACTTACCCCATCATCTCCATGGACTAATGCTTTATTACAGTTGTCCTTAACGCCCTGGTTTCCCAAAACCATTTAACTGCCTTCCTCAAGCCCGACTATCTGCTTTGAATTTTTTTCTTTTCTTTTATTTTCATAGCTCTTTGTTTAATTTTATCTAACACCAATTCTTGTGCATTTTTGTATACCCCATGTGACCCTTTCCCTCTTATTCTGCTAAATTGAAGGGGAATTTTGAGTTGAAACTAGGGTTAACACAGTCTGAATTAGAAATAAGGGGCTTTGGATTTGAGCCATTAAGAGCTTCTAAGATAACATCTGTTTGAGGATGTTTAAGGCCATCATCAACGACCTTCAAAGCACTAACAATTTTATTCTTATTATTACCAAAATTAGGGTTTTCATAGTTACTATTCGGTTTAGCCATTGAATCTTGCATAACAACATTATTTAAATCTGAGACACCCCCACCCTTGATAGGGTTTGCATGTTTTTGAATATTTTTAGCACGATTTTTTATTTTAGGATGAGGCAGTTCCTCCTAACATGCCCCTCTTTTTTACAGAGGAAGTAGGCATTGACCCCTTGTAAGATATCTAATTTAATGGAGGTTGATTCCCCATATGATTTAACAAAAAAATATTTTGGAATATCTACACCCATATTTAAAGCAACAAGAAACCTTGCATCCATGCTCATTAAGGTCACACAAGTTTCCTCTAATCTCATAACTTTGCCAATTGGGGTAAAAATACCCACAATTGAGGCCCGTGCACATTTTTTACCATCACCCACCTTGGGTAGGACATATCTAGAACTTCATTGTTTAGGGTATTTGGTGACCAAGCCACCACTTTGAACACAAAGCTTCCTACACTCCAAAATTTCTTTTCAAGGATTATGTTTTGCATTTCATTTATCTTTAAAAAATAATAAACAACCCTCTCTGAAGCATTCTAAAAAATGTTATTTGAATTCCAAATTTTTTACATCACACATTATTTATCCACTCATATAAGAATTTCCTTGCCAAATTTTTGCTACAATCTATGGCTATGAAGAAAATAGCAACCTTGCTAAGTCTAAATTCTTCTTTTGCAATGGCCTCTTTCATGTCCAAATTAGGATTGAGGAACAATTTCTTAGTGTAGGGAAGAGGGGACTTACCATTTCCATCTTTGACTTCTCGAAGCCCCAATTCCACTCCATCATGAAGCTTGAATTTTTTTGTAGATTCTAGAATAGGAAGGCATTCAACACCCAGTACAATGTCTTTAAAAGACTGCTTTCCCCACCATCAAATGTTGTTAGTTAATACCATTGTTTTGATTGAGGGAAACTAGGTCCATTGGGTGGATCTTCAATCACTAGTACATTTGATTCCATAATGACCCAATACACTTATCCCACCCAAAGGATGACAAGGGGGGAAATTAATTGAAAAATGATAAAATTGTATAAGGAAAGCAAAGGATTGAAACCATTCACACGTGTAGATTAAATACAAAAAAAACATCAGAAGGAAAAATTATTACAAGGCAAGGTGAGCATACAAGGGTCAGGAAACCAAACCCTTAATGCCCTATGACCATTGTGGAGACACACACATGCTTTCATGAATGCCACAAAACCTAAGCCTCCACTTGCAAGAGCCCTCAATTCTCCATCAACCATCCCAAGTCACAACCAATACCCTAAGTTCAACTATTATTCTAGCACAACTATTCCATCTAATTTTCATAATTTTTTCTATTTTATATTTTTTAGTTGTGCATGTTAATAAAGTATCATTTGTTGTGGCTTCCCCCTTTTAAAAACTTAATGTAAAGCTTCATCTCCCCTTTACAAGGGGTATGAGGCAAGTTACAAAAGGAGATGTCTATTTTAGGTTTAACATGCAAGTCATTATGGTCTATTGGATTAACCCTATTTGGGTCTATGGTTGAGATTATCTATTCTTGTAGTCTATATGTGTGTGGCTTCTCTTTCCTTGTCAATCTCTTTATGATGTCTTTGCAATTTTAGGCTATGTCTTTGCTATTACAAAGATGGTTGATTGTTCATTGGCTTTTTAGCTCTCTTTTTTGGACAAAAATATGATTTTATTCAAGAAATCTTAAGTACATACATAAGACAATGATTTCTAGATGGCCAAAGCGATTTTTTAGCTCTTAATTAATGGGATATTTCTTTAAGATTTTATTTTTTGCACCTCATCTTAGAAAGTGCCCCCTAGTCTTATTTTTGAATGTGTTTATGCTAGTCTATTTATGCCCCTAGACCAAAATGAATTAATTGTGAGCATCAAACATCTACTAGCCATAGATGCTTATTAGGGTTATTCTTCTCATGGGTGAAATTACAAAGAGTAATTGGCGGCAGCCCCACCACAAGCATTTACATGCTCATGGAGGAAGATTGGTTGTGTGATGTAGGGAGAGTTGACTAATCTCTCTTCTTTTGGCACCCCTCTACCTATAACTTTTTTGTATTTATCTAACCCTTATCTCCTCTTTTTGAACCTTGTGCCTCCTATCCCTTTTCCCTCGTGGAACATTAGTTTAGTCATTAGTTTAGAATAAGAACAAGCCTTCTTTGGAGGTTGCTTGAAAATTTTAAAGTTGTGTGCAAGTATACATGACTAAGTTGCCCCGTACATTGGTATCCTCAACCCTCTCTTGTGACCTTAGGTTATTTGTTTGGAGTAGCCAACAAGACAAAACATGTCTTTGATTATTTCAAGATGACACATTTTTTTACTCAACACAACAACCACCATTATAATATACACATCACTAAACAACTAATTTATCTTGTCATGCGACTTATATTACCACACCCACTTTCACATTTAATTGTGTTTCATCATCCTTTTTAAAATCAAAAAATATTATTTTATCTTATACAAACTCTAATTATTTATTTATCAAAGACTTATTGATCAATTAATGAGAATGATAGTATGTTCCGTGATTACGCCATTCACCAAGATTTAGATTCCTAGAGATATGATTATTTCAAGTCCACCCTTAAATGACTTTAACATGCTAATTCCCCTTACTAATAACAACCCAACTAAAATTGACTCCTAATTTAAATATATACTTATACATAATATTATATCTATAAAATCCATTTACCTATTTCATTTAACTTTTCTATGAAAAAGTGAAACACCAATTGCCCAAAAAGGACAAAAAAAGATATTGATATTTTGGCATGCTTCAAGTGGCGTCTCATAGAGTCCTTGCCACCCAAACTAAATCCATATTATCATCATCATCATTATTACACTTGTACATACCATATAATTCCCAACCTATCAAGCAAAGTCCTTGAGATATTCATGTACTTTCCATGGGGAACTTTTATCACCGTCAACAAACGCCAATATCACTAGGGTTTCTTTACATCTCAAGCAAATGATCTGTCAACCATATCTGTGTTTTGACCAACAAAAATGTAAGGAGCTCCACAAATTGGGTACCGTGTTTTAAGGATTGACTTAAAGTGACCCAAAACAATTGTAACCGTCCCTCCGCTAGTACAAGAGACACATCTTGTCCTTTCCCATTATAAAACACGCGTTCACATTTATAATATTTGGTGGACTTTTGGGACAAATAACCACCTTCATTTTCTTATTTCCAAGTCATTGACAACAATAAAAAAATTTTAAGTTTTAAAAAATAAATGAATAAATAATTGCTTTACAACTTTCCTCGTGGGTTTATTATATTAGTTTCTTAAGTTGTTTATTTATAGGGCGGTTGCTTAAGTTATACCGTATTGTTCAAACACCCGAGCTGATATTTTTTTTCCTCCTTTGTAGTGCATGCAATTGTATTAAATCAAAATAAAATGTGTAATTTGATTTGTAAGTTATTATATATATATATTTTTAGGAGTTTCATTTTTTTGGTTTATTTTTTATTTTTTATATTAATTGTTTCGTCGATATATGACTTTATTGGTAACTTCTAAAATTTTGATCATTTTATTTTTTATATTAATTATTTAGTCAATGAGCCATTCTTATATGATTCTCTTGGTATCATCTAAAATTTTAGTCAAATTTTGATCATTTAATTCTTTATTTTTGATGCCAATTATTTAGTCAATAAACCATTCTAATATGAACCGTTTTTAGTAATTTCCAAAATTTTGGTTATCCATTTTTGTTTTTTTAATTTTTATACTAACTAAAAAATATAATACAATACTTGACATGATATATTCAATAATACTATTAGCATATGTCAAAAGTTGAGGCCATTATTATATTATGTTTTTTTCAAATGGAAGAAAGTTCAGTTTGTTTTTTAATATTTTTAATTATTTTTTTATAAAGTTAATATCAACAAATATTAGTTTTATATCATGTCTATGAAATGATGTGGCAAGCTAACTTTCCATGACATAATATTAATGGATATATTTTGAGTGCAAAACATGCTTTAGATTATGGGAACATTTAAGAATGCAAATACTTGTAACGTTTGTGAAGATTGTATGGAATCAATATCATGTTTTCAAACCTAACCTCCTTATTCTAAATCTAAGTTATATATGTAGAGAAGTGTAGCATCGAAAATTGTCACCCTTGACAATTTCACACTACCTTGACACCCATTGAGGGATGTTTTGACACACTCATCAACATGCAGGTAGAACACCAAATGCACCACCTCTCTTGAAAGGAAACCAACCTGAAGAGATTGATAACCCTAAGGTCTCTTTGTGTTAGGTCAAGACAATGTTGGATAATTCAGTGGTTTATGTAGTTGTACCAGTATAAGGAGTTGCTAGTAATCAAGTAAACAATTGGTTAATCACACTTGGAGATCAACAAATTAAATAAAAAAATCATAAATTGCTACTCCAATCACCCATTGCACAAAAATAAATATTTTCAATATTATAACAACAATATGACAACTTACGAGCTTTGGATTCTTTTCAGCTGTTGACTTGTTGGTTGAAGGGTCCTACTACTTTGGACTCTATTCATATCATTTGTGGCCTCGCTCTCTTAGCTGGGTGGTTTTTAAGGTTTAATCCTAGATCCTATATGGTTTTGTTCCTAGTGTAGGGCTTTCCAAAGGAGGCTACAATTGCATGCTTGGCTACTATGTTGGATTTCTCCTTTGGTCCTATGGAGGTGGTCCCCCCTCAAAGGTGGGCAGTTCTCCTATGGAGGTGGAGGTTGAGGGTGTTGGTGATGTCTAGCTGTGGTGGCCTTGCTGATTGTTTCCTCCTTTCCAATAGAGGGGAGCTCACTCCTTTAGAGGTGGAGTTGGAGTTGGTTTCCTATTACTAGGTGAGTCTGTGCTGCAGGGAAGCTAATTTATTGCAGTTTTCAGCGGTGGATAAAAAAAACCCCATTGAGGTGGGGTATTTGATTTTATTGTTGGTTCATACCATTGTGTTCTCTGCTCTTTTAGTGATGATTATCTATCTTGGCTCAGTGGCGTCTTCCATGAGCGACTGGTTTGCTGATGCAGGTAGGTTCTTTGTGTAACTAATTGGGTTTCTGGCCCCGGTTTAAAACTAGTTTGTTTTTTGGGTCTCAGGCCCTTGATTGTTTGTAAGATGCAACGTGTGTAGTCATGCTAATCTTTTGAGGTTGCTGAGTTGGTCTATGGTTTATCTTTTGTTCAACTTGCTTTCCTTTGTATTGGGTTTCGGGCCCCATCAAAACTCATTTTTTACCCTCTAATAAAAAACAATATGACAACTTACAAACATGATAAATCTTATTTATAATAGCAAGTTGTTGAAAACAAAATCTTATTCTAATCTTAATCTACTCCTAAACTAGCCAGATTTGCAAAAAAAAAAGAAAGATAAGGGTTTAGAGAAGAAAATAAATAAAAATAAAGAGGATGAGCTTTGCATATGATTAACCATTCATTATCTTGAAAGATTTAGTGAAATTTTATTAACTTAAAATGTCATGACTAATATTTCACACAATCATAAACATTGTAAGTGTAAGATCCAGAGGAATTTTGTGAAAATGGCAAATAAGTTGCATAAAACTATCATATTGCATGCGCAAGTATTACATAAATTTTGACAAATTCACCATAAAAGATGTAAACAATTAAGTATTTCATTTTATTTCACCAAACAATCCAAGATTAAAAAAAAGATACATCACTATCTACGGTGAAGAACTAGCAAGTTGAAGGCAAAAATCCAACATAAATTCAAACTGTAAATTATCCTTTATTTTTGTCTTTTTTCTCTTAAAAAAAGTTACTCTCCTAAATTCTTCTCCTTTTAAAATGAATATAATCTATCCTTTTATAAAAGTGTTTTTTTAACATTTTACATTATGATGAAGTTTTCAATTTCTTCATCAAAAGCTCATGTCCAACATTCTAATCTTCATGATTTTTGTTTTTTTTTTAAGTTTTATCTTTTGCATCTTCCAAGAAAACATAAAAAGCATCAAAATATTTATAAAAATAAATATTTGCATCAAATTATAAATTAAATCCATCCTCATATTTATCATTTAAATTAAAAAAAAGAAAATTGTCAAAAGTTGGTGATTTTTATTATCAACAAAAAATAATTTTAATCTTTTTGTATGCCACAAAATCTTTATGATTCAAATGGAAGTAAATTATAAAAATATTTAATAAATCACTCCCAATATCTTTCTCCACATGTATAGGATGAGGGTGAGGAAGTTAGATGCCCAAAATGCAAAAAAAATCTTTTTTAATGCTAAAAACCTTCAAAAAGCTACCCAAAAGCTTATGATGTTCAAAATACAAAGAAAATGAAACTGTCAAATTTAAGTTGAAAAGTAATGGTAAATTAGAACATAGAAAGTGCATTACTAAATGCACCATCAATGGTCAAGATTTGAAGATGGAGATCAAATGGTCAAGATTGAAAGTAAAGTTGCACAAATCTCATTTCTTTCATTTTTAATTTAAAAATAATGATTTCTACATTATTTTTAATTTTTAAAAGGATTTCAAAGGTTTTAAAAGACATTTTTGACATTTTAGAAGATTGAAAAGCCTTGTGAAGAATCTAGGACCTAAGTTAGCAATAAAATTTTAATCAATATTTTCCTTAAATTAGTCCCATTTGATATATATAATTTCATTTAAGCACAATAAACTCTATTGCCAAAAATCTCAAAGTCATGAAAATATCCTCGATTAAAAAAAACCTTCAATAAAATAACAATCCAAGACCATCAATGGACAAGTAAGCACTATATAGAATTAATCACATCAAATCCAAGCACCAAAACAAAACTTGGAACCATAAACCTTGAAAATACTTAAGAACTCTAATCAAATCAAGAGGGGGTCCCCATTTTGTTGATGCAAAGTATGGGGTGTGTGTGCAAGGGAACAACAACACCCTATTTTACTTTTAACTTTAATTATAATAATAATTTACCAATTTCGAGGATAAATCAATAAAATATATTTAAATCCCTGTCATCTCTATAAATTTAGGCCAAAAAACATCGGTCACAGGTGTAGGGCACCCTAGACCAAAAATAAAATTTTTGAATGTTTGAAATTTTGATTGGTGGGCTTTTATTATTTGAAAATGACCTCAAGTCGACCCCTACCCAAAATGATTAATTAAAATGCATATATAAACATGTTTTTCTCTAATTTTAAACATTAACCAGACAATTTATGAATGGGAGATCAATTAGAAGGAAATTATAGAGAAGTATTGAGTTATCCTCTACATGTTATGCTACAATAGTCCATTGTGCATGTGAGCTAACCTTTTACAAGTCTATCAAGCAATCAAGGAATCCATCAATCAAATTGTGTGTGACATCTCTTCTTTAAGGGTTTTCACATCAAGTTAATACTATCATTTATCATTTATCAATTTCAATCAATCATTGCTTTTTTAGCCTCTGCCTGACCTAGGGTATGTTCTCTTGATCATAACCAATCACTATAAGTGGAGATAGAAATACCAAAGCTAGGATTTTACTTAGGAAATCCCCTATACAACACAACCATTCCCTTATTTTTGTGTGCGTAGGCCAAATTTGAAGGTTCTAGGTAGTGACAATCTAGGGAAGCAAAGTGCAAACCTCAACCTACAATCCAAAAATTTTAGATTTGGAAAATTAAGAGTTAGTCTAGGGCACCACACACCCTATAGCAGCAAAAATCAACTCAAATTTTAGTCACAAGTGCCTCTTTATCATCATTTTTTAGATCTGGGTCCATATTGTTACTTTTTGTTGTCATTTCTACAATGAATTACATTTTTAGATTAGGTTATATAGTGAAATTAAGTCAATTAAATCCACATAAAATTTAATCAATTCCAAAATCAATAAAAGAAAAAAATCCAAGGTATATTGGCTCTACTTTTAGATTGTTATACAATTTCATACCCTTGTTGATTTGGTTCCTAATGTTATTTTAAAAAGGAATTGATCTTAGGTTCTACACATTAGATCTAAGATCACTTTTTTCAATGAAACATTTTGGTGAACTTGACATATCTTACATGTGCAATTTTTTTTAATTTTTTAATGTATAAAAATTGAAAATTAAATTTAAAACCTAGGTTATTTGAAAATCTTGTTGATAATTTGCATTTATTTTGGAAAAAAACTATTCATTTTCATTAGTTTTTCATCATAAAAATTGAAAAACAATTTGAATTAAATTGCATAAATTTTCAGATCTGATTTTCCTTATTTAAGCCTTAGATCTAAGTGTTCTTCATTGAGAAAATTAATTACCAAATCATTCTACCATTTATGCATGCACATTTTGATGAAAAATATTAAAAAGTGACAAAATTGCATAGTATTTCCATTTTAAAAGATCAAAAGCATTGATTTTCTATATTTTTTGGAAAAAACAATCAATTACAATATTTAGTTTCTAAAAATTATCATTTTAACATATTCAATTACTCTAAAAATATCCAAAATTGCGTGCATGTAAGTTTGCTTCATATTGAAAAATTAGGTTTTGGTGCATTTTTCAAAAATTTGTTGACTTCCAAATCTAAGCCTCTAAGACACAGGACCCTTAGACACTATCAATAATTTTCAAATTTCAAGATTTTCAAAATTACCTATCTAGTCTAGGGCGCCTTGCAACCTGGACCAACTAATTCATGGTGAAATTTTCTATGCACATCTCTATCAATGTCCTCTATCCAAATATAGTTCTTGTTTTGGCATTCTATTCTGTAAAGTGTTTGATTTTTCTCTACATCACTAACTTGATCCATAGGACATGAAATAATGTTTTCATTGCAAAAATCTTGTGTTGTCATAATTCATGTTCTATTGCCAAATCTTATTAGGCAGTTCAAAGAAATTTTGTTACAAGCATGTGAAAATGAGTTTCTCTCTCCTCTTTTGTTATTTTTTGTTGATCCCTCTCCCAATGTCTCTACTAATTGTGAGGATATCTTGGTGCAAGAGAATACAACCATTGAAAATCATGTTTGTTCTTCTCTCGATATCTCACCTACTTGTGAAGAAGGTATATTGGTGCAAGAGGATCCAATCATTGAGAGTCATGAAAGTCATGTTTATTTCTCTCCCTCCACCTTTCCTACTTGGGAAGATATTGTGGCACAAGAGGAGGAAATCATTGATACATTTCATTCTTCAAAAGATAGTAAGATGGATTACATAGATGAAGATGCTCAATTGACATTAGACCCCCCATTGATAAAAGATTGTCAACAAGTAGTGAACTTAGTTGAGATCATGAATGCACAATTGACAATTGGATCTCCTTTAACTATTGTACCTAAAACTCCTCTAATTATTGGACCTCCTAAATCACCTCTCATTATAGGACCTCAAAAACTTCATTTCCATATCCTAAACTTTACAAAAAACTCACTAGTAATCATATGCAACAAGATGTGTTGCAACATCCAAGTTATCACACAATTTCTCACACATAACTGGAAATAATAAGCAATAAAAAAAAAACATATATCCCATTACCTCAACCATATCTCCCATCCCCACCTAATCTTCATCAATGTATTAGTAAATAATATGATCTTGTTGAGAAATTTTGTATTGCTCCAGCCAAAATATCCCTTTAGGACTTGATTCAAACATCACCTGCATACCATAGGATGCTCCAAGAGGCTTTGCAGAAGATTGATGTCTCAACTCTTGTTAAACCGAATGATGTAGCTACCTTGTTTGATTGTATGCAAGTGATAAAGTTGGATATTACATTCCCTCAACATGAATTACCCTTCCTTGAGATCCAAAACAAACTTGAAGCTTTAATGATAAAGGTTGCCATTAATAAAGTTGGGGTTAGGTGTACTCTCATAGACAATGGATTAGGTCTTAAAGTTTATAGCATTGATATTCTAGATAAAATTGGCGTGGATAAGAATATTATATAACCTAATGATGTTTGTATTCATGGCTTTGATAATGTTAGTAGACAACCATTGGGGATGATCACACTACCCACCAAGGTAGTGCTCATGGTTTTGTCTACCCCTATCCATATCATGCTAGGACCTCTTTCATATAATATTCTCTTAGGTAGACCATGGGTTCATGCCATGAAGGGAGTCTTGTCTACTCTTCACTGTGAGATGAATTATGAATATAATAACAAGATATACACAGTAAGAGTGGATGAACAAAGTTATAATTCACAAGTCCAAGATGATCATAACACTTCCAACTCTCTTAATACTTTGATAACAATTTAAAAGATAGAACCTATACATATTGAAGATAATAATGATTGCATTTCACCTATAAAAAAAAACTTAGATGATGATTGGGTGTCATTAGATTTTACACCTTCCTTTCTTGGAGATTACAAAATCTCACAATCTCAACCTAAGGAGTCTTGTGTTTCCTTTTCTCAATCTTGTTCTACATCAACAAATCTAAGAACATCACCCCATTAAAGTGATGGGAGCTCTTTATATTTTGTACCTCATGAGTTGGTGATGCCTAATTTTAAAAAATAAAAAAGGATTTGCATTCTGTAGAGAAGGGAAATTTGTTGCTCATGAGTCTCTTTATTCTCAAGTGAGTCCCAAGGAACGAACTTCCCTAAACTAACTCAAGTTTAAAAGGTGAGAGTTTTAGAATCAGAAAGGGTCGATCACAAAGGTTTTCTGGATAGACTAACGGACTCTCACCCAAAGGACGGTAGTGCGAAACAAGGATGACAACATGGAGTGTTGGAGTCCCAAAGGTGCACTAGCGCCTTGTATGGACTAGGAAGCGAGAATATCCTAGGAAACAACTTAGTAACTACTAACAATCTGATTTCTAAGAACTCTTAAGGATGCGAGAAATTACAAAAAGTAATAGAACTAAAGAAAGGTAAACTAGATGAAATGTAAATGATAGAACAAGAAAATAAGAGACAAAAACTACTCACAATGACCCAAGCAATGAAGCCTCCAGCAAATGAATGTCTTCAATCCTTGCACACATAAGATCAAGGAAAAATATTGGGGTTGTTTAAGGGTTTGCCTTAGTCAAACCCCAGTTTTGGTGTTCCCACCTCCATAGATAGCCAAATAGATGGAGAGGAATAATAAGCCGAAATGAAATTAATGCAAGAGAGATAAAAGAAATCCCCACTCAAGGAGGAGAACTCGTATCATAAAATAGAGATGCAATAGATAGGGTATGTGAAAAATCCCAAGATGCTCAAAAATACAAGGTAAGAAAGATATCAATTGCAAGGCTTAAGCAAGCCAAAGAGAGAGGTAAAGCTATGAGAGCCAAAAGAATTGCAAAGAGTGTTGTAAGAGTGTGAGAGCTTGAGTGCTATTAAAAGTTGTGGAGAGCTATGCGAGCAAGAGAGTAAGAGAGAAAAGAGTGTCTCCAAGAGAGAAAGACCAAGAAGAAGCACCAATGGATTGAAAAGATAGCTTTTAAAGAGAGAATAAGAGGGAAAAGAAGGTTCCCAAGCCGTTACAAAGCGTCCCAAGATGTTACCACTGAAAAAAATAGCTAAAAAGTGGCAAGGAACTTGAAAACAGTCGTTTGATCATCAAAATATCATAGGATGCTAGCGCGATGCACAAATGTCCACGCGGTGCGCTAGTGTCCAAAAAAATCATGCTACAAAATGATAGTGTAGATGCTAAATCTGCATATGCTTCAACTTTAACATAATATTAGCATGGTTAGTCAATTAAAGCAAAGAAAATCAAACATCCCTATGAAATACTGAATCATGTTAAATATGCAACCAAGGAAACAAGAGAAGCTAAACAAAAACATATGAAAACATGAATCATACCTATCTCATAGTGGATTGGTGCCACTTTGATGTGGAAAGTAGCCCTTTCCCAACACTTGATAAGCTTATAGATGGATTGAGTGATTCTTGATGAAAATTGCCAATAACCTTGCTATGGTAATGAAATTCTATGATAAAAAATGGATGAAGATGCTATGAGTTGTGGATGAACTCCAATGCATAAAGTAATGGATATGATGAAAACTATGCTAAATTGGATTCAAATGCCTAAACCTGTGGATGAAATTTGAGTATAATAATCTTGCATGGATTGTGGATGATTGTGGATTCCCAAAAAAATAGAGAAGCTTTCTATTTATAAGAGAGAAGGATGGAGGAATGAGAAAAAAGGATAAATCTGGGATCAAACACCAACCAATAGCATAATGCCACTTGTCAACATGTGAGTGGACAAAGGTGGAGCACATTTTGGTCATTGTGCAATTAAATGCAATTAGGTGGAAATTCAAATTTGGGGAAGTGACAAGTTGGAGGGAGAAGAAAATGAAGTTAATGCCACTTTGCTCAAGGAAAAGGATATGTAAGAGGATTTTAATGCCTTGTTGGATGTACAAGTCCATTTGGGGGGAGATTTTCAAATTGGAGGAATAATCCCACTTAGATGCCTTTTTGAATAAAAAAGGAAGATTTATTAATTAATTAAATTGATTTTCATGGGCAAGTTGTAAAAGCTAGAGGATTTGATGGATTAGGATTAGCATTAATTGGGATTTGATTAATTTAGATAGATTTTAGCTGATTTGATAATTTGATTTAGATTTTAGGATTTAAATAAATCAAAGTGAGGAATAATGGATTTAGACTTAATTAAATAAAGTTTGACTTATTTAATTAAAGAGAATGGTGTTAGATTTGATCAAACAAATGTTAATTTATTTAATTAAAGGAGATGACTTTAGAAGCTTAATTAAATAAAATTGATTTATTTAATTAAAGAGAAGAAAATGATGATTTAATCAAACAAAATGATTTATTTAATTAAAAGATGAAATATGATGAATTTAATCAAATAAGGGTTATTCAATTAAATTGTTAGCAAAGGAGATGATTTAGGATGAATTGGTGTTAGTGAATCAGGATCAGGTGCACGAGATTAATCAGTATATTTTACGTGTCTACAGATAGGCACGAGAGAAGCACAAGGTTTAACACAAAGCCGATGTGCGAAGGAAGTTGCTGAAAAGGGGTCTTGAGATTCCTGAGAGGGGGAAAAGGCTAATGCAAGGGATAAAATGAGCCTACACAAGTTCTAAGGGAGTGGATACTAAAGTGGATACAAGAATGTATGTTAAATTTCAAGGGGTGCAATTTTATGACATTACATTTTTCCCCCACTTTAGCGGGCATATGAATCTATACTCATATGCATGCTAAAGGAAATCTACTAAACATAAATATAATCATGATACTAAAAGGATAATGTAGAGGAATTAGATAGCTCTTCGAACCAAGGAAGTATGCTCCTAGGGTGAAGACCTACAACACAAATGTATTAGACAAGAAAGACCTGCACAAGACAATAATGTTAGAACATAAAAAGCCATTACATCATGGGGCTAGAACATATACACGAATAACATACACACAAAGGTACATAACATACTAAAGGATTTGAGTCAGCAAAGTGAAAGAGACCTCAATGTAAAATGTTGTCTTAGTACTATTTGTCATCCCCAAATTAAGAAATAGCACATAGAAGAATTCTTAAATGGAGAGAAGAATGTAAGGATTGATTGCTTCAAGAGAAGAATGCACCCAAAAGTCAGGGAAGCAACCAATGTCGAAGAGAGAAAGAGAATATACTCAGGATGAAGAAGATGCAAATATTTGATTCGGTATATACAGTTTGAGAAGGGAAGAGAGAATTTAAGAGAGAGAGGGAGGAGCTAGAAAGGAATGAAAATTCCAAGAGAGATGGCTCCATAGGTCATTGGACCCAAGTAGAGTTGAAAAAAATGCACCATAGGCCCCTGAACCTACAGAAAGGTTAACAAAAGGCTATGTAGGCCCTCAGACCTACAAAAGGTGAAAAAAGCTTTGCAGGACCTTGAACCTATGAAAAGTGATCAAAAGTGATCCCACAGGATGTAAGCACTTCACAGATCCTCAAAATTTCAAAGGAGGCACCTCCAGGTGCTCGGTCTTGAGGGAAGTCCGATGTGAAAGGCTCCACAAAGTCTGATTGGTCCTCACATGTGCCCAGTCCTGTAGGGAAAGCTTGATGCAAAGGAGCTCTACAAGTTCTTAGTCTTGCAGAGCAAGTTAGATCAAATAATCCTGTGGCTATTACAAGCTATGTTGTAGGGAAACTATAGAAAAGATAGGTCTAGTTGGGCTCCCCCTCAGCTAGATGCCAAGATATAAGATAGGTCTAGTTAGGTTGCCCCTAAGCTAAACACCAATGAATTTATTTAAGAGAACAAGCTTTCAAAGGGGGTTCCCTCAAGAACCCTTCAAGACAACAAGGGGCCCACTCAAGGGGATGCTCCAATTGAAAGATAGAGAGAAGAGAGGGGGTCCTTAGAAGGACGCACACCTCCAGAACAAGTTATCACTACCCCCAGCATACAAGGGAGGAGAACTAGTGCAAGATACTATAGAAGGAGGTGTAAGAGCCTCATGAGAAGATGCTTAGAATGGATAGGATAGAGGTAGACCTCAATATCACTTGTTATTTAAAGAAGAGGTAGGTGCATTAACAAATGAAAAAGTGATGTCACAAAAATCAAGAAGTTGTATTTTATCCTTCAAGGCCTTCCATTCACTAGTGGAATGGCTAGACACTCGATGGTATGCACAGAAATAATGTTTTTCTTTATCATGCTTATGAGATTTCTTATGCGTAGGAGAAGGAAGAGAAATCAAGTGGGCTTTGAGAAGCCTCAACAAGATATGCTCTTGCTCAAATAAAGGATGAGGAGCAGGAAGCAACCCTTTCTCTTATGGAGAAAATTTTGACTACTCACAAGAAGAAGACACAAAGACATTAGATAATGGAGGATGAATCACTTCAAGAGAACGAGATTGAGTGGAAATCACATTGAAATTCAACTGTGGTTTCCATTTAGATTGGTCATTCGAGCAACCAAACCCCAAATTATGTTTGCGAGGCACAAATTATATAGTGACTTGAATGCCCTGTTCATTACACCCACAACCTTTATGCCCATAACCATATTTAGAGGCGAGTTTAAAGCCAGGCGATAACATGTTCACAAATATTGAGAAGGAGGAGGATCTTCATAGAGAGTGTTATTCCAATAATGGGGATTATACTCCTCTATAGGATCACCATCAACCTTCTTCATAGGATTTCCAACATTAACCTCTTTAACAGAGGCATGATCATCTTCCTCAGAAGGAGGATCAACATTAAGAACATTACAATTCACATTCACATTACCCCATGATACAAAAAAATAATCATCTTTGATGGCAGATTTGGATGATGTTATCAGAAGGTTTAAGTGGATCAGGTTGACTTTATATTCTCCAATGAAGGATTCCCTAAAGTCTAAAAAACCCTAATCATGAAAAATACATGCATTCTCTTGAGAAGAGGTAGACTTGAGATTTCGTGCTTCAAAAGGATCTTCTTTAGGGACATCTATCTCAAGAGTATCCTTTGTAACAAGTACTACTGGAGTAGACATCAACACATTGGAAGACACTGAAGGGATAAGAGTAGGCACAACTGAATCCTGACCAACAACTTCAATCTCACATAAGTGTATAGCTTTGGGGTTAGCCTTGACTGTGACTACTTGAATATTACAAATGAACTTAATAATTTATGCAAGGTAGATGAGATTGCACCCATAGCATAAATCCATAGTCTACCAAGGAGAAGATTATATGATAACTTTTTTGACATAACATATACGAGGGTGGGTGCAATAATGGGTCCCAACCTTAAAGGCAAGACTATTTTTCCTAAAGGTTGTCAACCAACATTATTGAACCCACAAATAACAAGAGAAGAAGTAGCTAGAGAGGAAGAATCAATATTAATCTTAGGAAATAGATCAATGCTAGATACATTGATCATTGAACTGGTTTCAATGTGAGTACGTCTAATGCCAATGTTGTTAATGTTGACTATAATCATTAGATGATCCACTTACTTATGTACTTCTAGAGGTGGGAGTTCATGTGGATAGAACGTAATATTCGACAAGTATGCATGAATATGAGCTATCAACGCATTAAAATACATAAGCTTGGTAGAAGAAGACAAGAGGATATTTTGCAAGGCTTCCTGAAGCATACCTTGATAAACTGGAGAAGACTAAAGCAATTCCCACAGTGAGATCTTGGTCGGAGTATCGCAAAATTGCTTGACAAGATTGTAACCACTAGGTACTTTAGTCGTGGGTTTAGGTGCTTGAGGAAGGCTTGGTTGAGAAGGTTGTAAAGAAGTAGGTTGATCAACATTTTGTTTATTTCTTCTAGTCTTATAAGTATGGGCTAACACTCTACAAGAGGGAGCCTTACAAAGATCAAGAGAATCACTGTTAAATGGAACACCATTAATAGAACAAATCCTTTTAGGAGAAGTACTAGCTGGGGTCAGATAAATGATCAGTCTCTTAGGATTTTTAGGGGTGGTAGAAGCATAAATGATATTTACGAATTCCTTACAACTTATAGAGGAATCATTTGAAGAAATATGCTCAACATCCATCCTTGGAGGATTTGATGTGAAAGGAGCTTCAACATTCACTAATGCATCATCTCTAGAAGATAATGCACTGGAATGAAGAGAAGGTAGAGTAATGTTAAGAAAATTATCAATGATTTCATCTTCTTGCAACAAAATATCCCCCAGAACATGAGGAGTTTCATGAGGACCAAAGATACCGAGTGACATGGGTAAAGCCAACTCACCATCACATACATGGAATGGAACATCATTAACACTTTGAATCAAATTAGAAACTAAATTGATAAAAGAGGATATTAAACTCATTTTGAAAGTAATAAGTTAAATATAATGAAAAATGTATAAACAAGTCAACCAAAGGTCAACACATCACTCTAATAGCAAGAAATGGGGTTAGAGGCATCACCCCAAAAAGTTTTTTGGGGGAGGTGTTTTCACATTGGATTCACCAAAATGTAGAGAAGGGGGAACGAGTCTCTTTATTCACAAGAGAGTCCCAGGGAACAAACTTCCCTAAACTACCTCAGATTGAAAAGGTGAGAGTTTTAGAATCAAAAAGGGTAGATCATAAAAGGTTTTCTAGATAAATTGATGAGCTCTCCCCCAAAGGATGGTAGCACGAAACAAGGTCGACAACATAGCGTACTAGAGTCCTAGAGGCGCTGGCATCTCGTATGGACTAGAAAGTGAGAATATCCCAGGAAATAACTTAGTGAATACTAACAATCTAATTGCTAAGAACTCTTAAGGATGCGATAAATAACAAAAAGTAACAAAACTAAAGAAAGGTAAACTAGATGAAATTTAAATGCTAGAACAAGAAAATAAGAGATAGAAAATGCTCACAATGACCCAATCAATGAAGCCTCCAACAAATGAATTTCTTCAATACCTGCACACATAAGACCGAGGAAAAATGTTGGGTTTATTTAGGGGTTTGCCTCAATCAAACCCCCATTTCGGTGTTCCCACCTCCATAGACAACTAGATAGATGGAGAGGAATAATAATATGAAATGAAACGAACACAAGAGTGATAAAAATAATATTCACTCAAGGAGGAGAAATTGTATCATGAAACAGAGATGCAATAGATAGGGGATGTGAGAAATCCCAAGATGCTCAAAGATACAAGTTAATCAAGATATCACCTGCAAGGCTTAAGCAAGCCAAAGAGAGAGGTAGAGCTATGAGAGACAAGAGAATTGCAAAGAGTGTTGTAAGAACATGAGAACTTGAGTGTTATAAAAAGCTATAAAGAGCTATGCGAGCAAGAGAGTAAGAGAGAAAAGAGTGTCTCCAAGAGAGAAAGACCAAGAAGAAGCACCAATGGATTGAAAAGATAGCTTTTAAAGAGAGAATAAGAGGGAAAAGAAGGTTCCCAAGCCGTTACAAAGCTTCCCAGGCCGTTACCACCAACAAAATTAGTTGACAAGAGGCAAGGTACTTAGAAATAGTCGTTTGATTGTCAAAATGTCATAGGATGCTAGCGTGACACATAGACATTCACGCGGTGCACTAGTGTCCAGACAAATCATGTTGCAAAATGATAGGCACAAGAAAATAACAAGGTTTAATGCAAAGCTGATGTGCGAAGGAAGCTACTAAAAAGGGGTCCTAAGCATCCTGAGAGGGGAAAAAGGCTGACACAAGGGCTAAAATGAGCCTACACAAGTTCTAAGGGAGTGGACACTAAAGTGGATACAAGAATGTGAAATTGCAAGGGGTGTAATTTTATGACATTACACATTCTTATAAAAGAATTAATTCTTCTCATAAGTACTTAGATAATACTTCCTCATTTGAGTTGGAAAAGTGTTATGGGCTTGGATATACAATTATTTCTAAAAATGGATATAATGAAAACATAAAACAAGGAGATAGGGATCATGTGAAATCTATACCATACCTTTCTAAAAAGGGTTTAAGGTTCCAACCTTCCTCCCTATTTTCATCTCATGCTCCATCATCTACTATATTTATGACTTCTTGTGGTAAATGAGAAATATTTTCTTCACAAGAGAAAATAATGTCTCCTACTACTTATCCTATATCCAAGCAAGCATATTTTGTCAAGGCTTCTTAAGGCCTACTTGATTACTCTTCCTCCTCTAACATGATTTTTTATAGAATTTTTTTTTTGTGCATATCATTGAGTGCATGGTCATTCCACCAATGAATGTCAAGCCTTGAGTAATAAAATACAACTTAAGGATTGTGGTTCTCTTCCATGTGTTGATGCACCAAATATTTCTAAATAATATTGATCTTTCTTCTATGGTGTTGCACCTCACTATGTGGCATTTGTAGCTTCATGTGTTTTCTCATTTCCATTCATGGTGGTATAATATTAAGTGCAACCACACCTTTTTCCATGGTAGCAGCATGACATTCTCTAATGTGGTTGTTATTTCCTTTACACTTGGGGGGTAAGGATAACTAGTTTTGGGTGGTGTGTATAAGCATCCCCTCTTCATTTCTTGTTTCCTTAAAATGCCAACATAGTAAGTATGTTGAAATTTTAAGGGGGGGCATATTACCCCTATCTATTATGTAGACATCTTGTGAGATTTGACTTATTGACATACCCTCTTGGTGGTGGTGTCATTTTTAGTGCCACCTGAGGTGTGGCTATCAATTCATCCCCTATTATGTTAAGTATTTATTTTTCCCACCTGATTTTAAAATTTTTGGACTTCCTAAAATGATTTTTGTGTGCTAATTCATGTATTTGGGAATTTTAACATGACCACCTAGCATAACACAACTTGCTTTCCAATGGAGCCATGTGTTTCATGAGTGATTTTACATCCTTATGAGAGAACCATTTTGTTTAAACAACACATTCAATGGATGATTGGTATTTGAGATAAATTTAAGATTGAGGTCTCTTTACCTTACTCGAATCCCTTTTAGTACTAACCTTGTGTTTGTGGTTTACTATATTTGTATTTTTTGTCTTATATTTTCTGTGTCTACTTTATGTCTTTGGTGTGTTTATTTTGTGCATTGTTTTCTTTGTATATTCATTATATATAGTGTGTTTTCTTTGTGCGTGTTTTGTGTATGTACTTCATTGATTGTTCTCTTGTCCTATGTGCATGTTTATCTTAACATTGTAAGTTGAGGGCTTGCACACCCCTCAACTTGGTGTCATCTTGTCTATTTAACATTTTGATATGGATTTTTATTCCTTTAGTGTGAGTATGAACATAAGATCATACTCTCACTAAAGTGGGGGCTAAATTTAGAATAAAAAATTGTCACCCTCAACAATTTCACATTACCTTGACACCCTATTTTTATTATAACTTTAATTATAATAATAATTTACCAATTTCGAGATTAGATCAATAAAATATATTTAAATCCTTGCCATCCCTATAAATTTGGGCCAAAAAGGATTGATCATGGGTGTAGGGCGTGCTAGACAAAAAAGCAAATTTTTGAATGTTTGAAATTTTGATTGGTAGGATATTATGATTTGAAAATGACCCCAGGTCATCCCCTACACAAAAATCTAATTAAAATGCATAATAAACATGTTTTCCTCTCATTTTGACCATTAAGGATGCAATTTATGAATGGGAAATCAATTAGAAGGAAATTATGGAGAAGTATTGAGTTATCTTCTACATGATATGCTACAAAAATCCATTGTGTATGTGAGATACCCTTTTGTAGGTCTCAATAAATCAAGGCATCCATCAATCAACTTGTGTGTGGCATCTCTTCTTCAAGGGTTTTCACATGAAGGTAATACTATCATTTATCATTTATCAATTTCAATCAATCATTGTTGTTTTAGCCTTTGTTTGACCTAGGGTATTCTCTCTTGATCATCATCAATCATTGTAAGTGGAGACCTGGAAATACCAAATCTAGGGTTTGACTTATGGAAGCCCCTATACAACACAATATTTCCCCCATTTTTGTGTTTGCAAGTCAGATTTGAAGGTTTTAGCCATTGATGGTCTAGAGAACTAGAGTGTAGACCTCAACCTACAATCTAGAAATTTTAGATCCAAAAAATGAGTCATTCTAGGGTGCCACACACCATAGACTAGTAAAAATTAGCTCAAATTTTAGTCACAAGTGCCTCTTTGTCATCATTTTTTAGATCTAGGTCTATACTATTACTTTCCTTTATCATTTCTATAATAAATTACATTTTTATATTAGTTTATGTAGTGAAATTAAGTTAATTAAATCCACATAAATTTTAATCAATTTCTAAATCAATAAAAAAACCAAATCTAAGGAAGATTGGCTCTTATTCTAGGTTGTTTTCCAATCTCATACCCTTGTTGATTTGGTTCCTAATGTTATTTGAAAAAGGAATTGATCTTAGGTTCCACACATTATATCTAGGATCACCCTTTTCAATGAAACAAGAAGTATTAATTGGTGTTTTTTACTCTACAACTCAATGGTTCCATGTATTAGATTAAGATTGAAAAGAAAAATAGAATGATATATATTTGTTACTATCAAATGAAGACCTACAATCTTAATTACAAGGTAATAAAGAAGTTTTACTACCTCAAATAAACTAAAAAAACAAAACTAACTAAATGCTCAATATTAACATGTAAGATTAATATTTACATTACCCTCCTTAATCTAAAGGGGTTATAGTTAAACCCAAAATTATTTGTACTTTTCAAACTTCACTCATCTTACCACTTTAGGGATAACTAAGTTAACTTCATACCATTATATTGGGATTATTTCCTTGCCTTGGACAAATTTCTGTTACTTGCCAATTCATGAGGTCTCAAATATTTAAGAGCTTGTTAGACTTATATTGTCCATTATTGTGAAGATCTAGGTTGAATTATTTGTGCTTCTATTTCCTAATTAGAAGCTCCATCCTTTTCCAGCCTATTTATGTAGTTTCATAGATCCCATTTTCATTTAGAGTAGTTTAAAATTATTCATGAGAGGGTATTTCTCAATAATGTTCCATCTTCCCAATTGGTAAATGTCACTCAACTATTAGACTTATTTTAGAATACCACTTGATCATCATTCAATTAAATTGAGTGGCATTCTTGGTGTATCAACACTAATGACAACAAGACACAATTGAGTAAGATAATACATTATGAAGTACACAATATGGAACCATTTGTAATTGAAGCCAAATGGTTCCTTTTCCCACATGCTTGAGACTTGTTTTATCTATTAAATAGATAAGACCACAAACATTTTCATGAAGCCATTCAAAATAGTCACATCAAAATGTCACATTTTTGGTGGCTTCAATATCTAATACCCAAGCATCATACCATAGTTCATTCACTAAATTGTTCTATGTACCATTTATTATAAAAAATATTTAAATTCATCATGATCACTATTGTAGAAAACTATAAAAGAGACATGTAAACATATAGATAGTGTAGAATACACATATTAGCTAAAATACAATATCAATAATATGGAGAGATTAATATGAAATTTATTTCTTATTTAGTGATAGGAAAGAGCTACAATATATATCTTCATGTATCTAAACCTAATGAGGATGAGGAAGAGGTAGGAAAAACAACAATTAAGGGACTGATTTAACAATGTTTCTAAATCTAAGAAGATAAGAAAAAAGAAAAATCTCATGAAAGAATTAAAAGAAAAGTACTCATTTATCTTGTCAAAATTAAATAAATTACCTAAGTAAACTTAAATAATAAGGTGCAATTTAATAATTACACCACCTTAAGCACAACTTAAGAGAAATGTGAAACATTAAATGAGTCCCAACAACCAGGCTTGACTAGATACCCATGTACAATGATAGAAAACCCATAAAAAGATGAGGAGAAAACATATGAGAAAGAAATCCCACTAGGAGATGATGAAGAGGGAATGATGAATGAATATTGAAGTTTCTTGTGTACCTTTATGTTGATAATGAATTATAACTAAACAAATTCCATAACAGAAAATACCGTCAATATTCAAGAACATTAACCATAATGAATGGATCACAATTTGAGATATGATTTGATGTGAATTAGATGTAAGATTCAAGACTATTTACCATAATATCTCAATTTGAGATGTGAACTAATGTGAAAGTATGTCAAGTTATAAATAATATATGGTAAAGAGAAATATAAAGGATCTAGATGTAACTCATGTGAGCTTCCATCAAGATTGAGGTATGCACATCATTAAACTATAATCTAATCCCTTATTACTTCCTACTATGTAGAAACATTAGAATCCCATGCATGAAGCCCCCCAAGATGGATCTTTATTGTATATTATTATAAAAATTCCCATGTATACTTGAATTCTGAAAGATAACATGATATGATGGAATTTTATAATTGAGTGCATTTGCATAAATACCCTCTCATAATGACAAAAATATGAGACTTCCCAAAAAATTAGGATGATGGAACTTTATACATAATGTAATTATAGTTTTCACTTGTCAAAAAAATGAAGTACTCTTGATCTTAGTGTATTAAAAATAATTAAAATAGTCTAGAGATAAAAAAAAATTCCTATATAAAATGAGATACATCAAATAGAACCCCAATAAAAAGTACATGAAAAATTATACACTTTAAGAAAAAATGTATTATAAAATGATATAGTATGAGCTTCATTCATGAGCTCAAATGAAGCCTCAAAATGTCTCAAAATGGGGAATACTTAACATCACTTGTGAGAATATGCAATTTATAGAAAAATAAAAAATCCATAAAATATCTACACCATTACAAATCTCACAAAAAATATCCCATATCAAAAAATTGCTCAATAAAAAGAGTAGAAGTGAACAAGAATGGAGCATCTAAAGTTCAACATAATATTTTTTTTTCCAATGGACATGGATCCATTTTCTAACCAACAACATCATAAATTCATATGATGACATAAAATACACTTAGAAGAAAAATTTGCACACATGTATAGAAAGTATGATGGTATGATCATATTGATGAATAATGCCAAGCCAAAAAAAATTAATCTCCTCTAGCCACAAACTAAAAAAATAATGAATTTTATATAAAAATGGGGTTTCTTGGGCCTTTAATATGAAATGGTAGGTTCCATTTGGTCTCAAAATGTCCCAAAAATGAGTAGTTCATAATATTCAACAATGCAACCCTTTTGAATAATCATGATTCCCAATCTTTAATTTTGGTAAAACAAAAAATAATCTTGACTTTCTCAAGCCTTATATGAAAATTGTAGTGAGCCCATGTTTGATATATCAAGATTTAAAATTCACCCACAATAACAAAAAAATAAAGAGAAACCCCCTAATAATGTAATATAAATACTCTCCTACAGAGATTTGATTGAAACCTCTATTATTAAAGGAATGAATCAACTAAAGACACCGACATTTTTCAAATACCATATAAGATCTAATAAAAATATAAGTACAGGACTAGATCTAGGTGACTAAGAAGTTAACAAAATATAATAATGATAATATGGAGAGATTAATATACAATTAATCTATTATTCAATGGTATGAAAGAGATATAATATATAGCCTCAAGTTTTCAATTTTTTTGGTTGTTTTTAATTCCCAACCAGATCTCACAAAAAATCTATAGGATTGTCATTCCTAATGATCAATTATTTAGAGGGATTGGCCAAGGAACAGGTGAAAGTTTTGGAATAACTTTCCCTCTACACTTTGGGCTCTACAAAACTTGGGAGGGTGGTCCCTTACAGTGTTTCTATTCTAAGGGAGAAATAGGTTTTGAAGGGACCTAAAACACTTTACAACTACAGAGACAAAATGATGCTTAAAGATAACAACATTGAACCATCAACAATAGCCAACAACAAAACAACAACAAAAAAATAGTAAAAAAATAGAGACTTGGAAGCAAGGAAAACAACAGAGCAAAAAATAGAAAGGCACACTAGTTCATGTTCCTTAAGGTGTTAGCCACCTCAAGTTCTTGGGTCTGATGTAGTTCAACCATGTCCATTAGATCTTTCTTCTCCTCCTCAAAGGATTTCCTTAGGTTACCCTTCCCTCTAGTAGTAGGGCCTTTAGCTTCATCCTTTCCAAATTTTTTCCCTTTTCGCTTTGAAACCTAGTCCTTCTCCATTAGCTCAACAAAGTACAAATGATCCTCTCTTAACTCACTTATCTTGCGAAACAAGACCTCCAAGGATTCAACACTATTCTTAACCAAAATGTGGCTTACATGCAACATCTTTTTGATTTCCGCATTGGTGTCCATAATCTTAGCCTCCATTTTAAAGATACACTACTCACAAAAGGTCTTGAAGTAAAAGAAAGAACACTCTAAGTCCACAATTCTATCAATCAAAATATCTGAGGAAGAACCCTTCGACATATTTTGCACATTCTCTTTTAGGCCCCTGGTCTTGATATTCACCCTATTGAATTCATGTAGAGTCCACTTTGCTAGCTTGAGATTACCAATAGGCCACACATGAGCCATGTCAAGGAGCTCAAACATTGAAGTGGTATCATCATTTAGATACGGGAAATCCTCAAACAATGGGTTTACCTTAAGAGGTTCTAACTTACCAGGCCTCAGATTAACCCCCTCCTCCTCATGTAAAAAATTCCCACCGGAGAGCTCCACACTTGGCATCTTTTGAATTGAGGAGTCGTCAATTTCAACAGTCTTCTCCTCAATACCCTTCTTACAATGGTCCATGGTACCCTTCAAAACATCATTCGACACTTGATTTTTCAACTTAGTAATACACTTGGAAGCCCTTCTAGGGATTTCCTTGGCATCCTTGACCACAACATTATCCTAAAGGACCTCCTCCATACCACCCTTCGCAACATAATCCTACCCATTAAACACAATATTATCCTTAGACTTGGAACCCCCAAAAACAACATTTGTATCATTTCCAGCAGATTGGGACTTTGACTCCTGAAGAATAATATTCTTGGCAGCATGTTTTCCCTTAGGGTTCCCCTTCTTTCTCTTCTTAGAAGGGGTGGCTATAGGGGAAGAAGACCCATGCTCACCCTCCTCATTCCATTCCTCCACCCCAGCAGCACTGGTGTCCAAACCAGTCAAGAGGGAAGCATCACTGATAGCCTTTTCCTTTCCCTTAATTATTTTAGTAGGGATGAGGGCACTCACATGCTCCATTATAAGTAGGATGAGGCCCTTGTGTAGAATTGACACCCTCCTATTTTTCAAATGAGCATACACCAACACCTCCAATGAACACAAGAGAAAGAAAGGAAACAAAATAAAAAGCCCATGTATGAAATGATTCAAAAAAGTGAAATGGTGGCCTAAAATTGCAGTAAACCTGCCTTCTAGGGTAACAAACTGCATGATGATCTCTGCAATATCCGCCCAAATTTTCTTCGTAGATGTTTGTTTGTAGCCCAAGATGACATATTGATAAGATTTTTTCATTCATCATCCTTAAAGAATTGGTCCATGGCCTCCTCATTGCTCTTCTCATCCTTGATGAATTTGTGACCCACCAACAACAAACCAGTAATGGAAACTATAAACTCCTCATTAATCTCAAACACCATTCCCTTAACCTTCAACTTATGATTATGCCAATAGGAAACAAATTTTGTTGAAGCCTTGGGGTCATGGTCGTGGAGCCTTTCTAGGAAAGGCGTGAAATTACCATGCTCAAGAATCCTCCAAATTTTATGATTCTTATTAAAACTAGCATAGGAATGGGGCTCGATTTTGCTATGGTCACCCTCATATTCACAATCACCAAAAGAAGAATCCCTCAGATAGAGACATTCGACTAAGAGCCAATAAGCAAAGGAATACCCACAAATCGTGTGACTATAATGTAGGTACAAATGGTAATTTAATCCATCAAATGAGCTCACCCATATCCATCATTTCATAATAAAACCTTAGCATCCTAGAGAAGGAGGCAATAATCTTCCCATGCCTTAAAATCATTAATTCTGACATCATCATTAGCAAAGAAATCTGCCAATGAGTTTCCCTCTCAATAGCTATGAGTGACACATGTTTCCTCACAAGATCTTAGCATCATTATAGCATCCTCGATCAACTGATCAATTGTCCATCTAGGATTTTGGTTACCATGTAGGTAGTTAATGATGTTTAGTGAATCTCCCTCCACCCAAAGTTTAGAGTAGCCCTTTTCCAAAGAAAATTTGATACTGATGAACACAACCTCAACTTTCACATGGTTATTGGTCTGGTTTCCCAATAGGAGTGCCACATCCCTTATAATGTTAGTAAGATCTCCTATATCAAATTTATCCTAAACATTGTAAATTAATAGATAGGTTCTCTATAGAATTGCTTGAGGATTATGAAAACCTCAGGATTTGGAAAATCCTTTAAAGAATTTACACAATTTGAAGCGAGAGAACAAGAACTTTAGATGAAACTTCAAGAAACATAAAACTCAAACATAAATTCATAAATTGAGAGTGTTCTTTAATTGGATGACCTTGGAGTTGTAACTTAGGCTCAAATTCAAATGATTAGTGCCTTAAACTAGGGAAAAGAGTCACAAAAAATTCACTTGAAGTTGCTTAACAATATATCACCCAAACATTAAAGAGCTTTACAAAAATCCATTACATTAATGTACTCAAATATTCCTAACCAATTCTACTTCAAGATCCTTGCATTGTTGTATACAAATCTATATTCTTATTCAAGAATTTAACCAATTATTTGAACCAGAGCTAAAACAAGAACACATATCAATGGAAAGACAAAGACGATGAGATGAAAGATCATTGATCATTTTCATTCATGATTTATTAAATTCCTAGGACAAATACAATTATATTTACTTGTTACAATCTTTATCCTTTTAAAAAGTGTATGATGTGATAGTTGATGGCTTTTCCACTTCATTCTTTATTCTTTGTTGGTGTAGATCCAAGAATGGTGAGTTGGTAGAAGAAGACAAAACTCTAGTGTACAAAAAGATAAAATTCCTTTTGTTGATGTTGCTATAGTAGTTATAAGTGTTGAGTATACATATGAGACAAAATGTTGCTTCCACATCATCAAAAATCACTACAATTCTAGAACCTGATTATATTTCTGGTCCCAATCATCATAATCTTCTTTTGTTGGCCATTTAAATGCCAAAAATTCATCAAGTTTGTTTCTATATGTGCCATATCTTTTGACAACCTGGTTTTCCTCCTTTCAAAATCCTCCAAAAATTTTCTTGTAAACCATAAATTGTCCATGCTTCTCTTCATTAAATCAATATCATCTGAATTATCTTCACAAATGAGAAGAGCTTGAGTTGCAACAACATTCTCCATCTGGGACCTCCAATGCTCATATGGTTTGACTCCTCCATTACTGTTTAAAATTTCTAGCAAAAGGCCAAGATCACTTTCATCAATTTCTTGGAGTAGTTCCCTTATTCTTTTTTCCATGGGGTCCTCCAATCCTTTATAATCAACTATGCCTTTCACCATTTGGTATGTTGGGATGATCTGCTCTAGCTTATTTGGATCATGAGTTGATCCCTTGATCATGCCAGCTAGAACACTAAGCCTAGGAACCCATAATTACATTAATGGGATAGACTCTATTCCATCCTTACATTCCAACCATTGTCATCATCAAAGAGTAATTGTTGTGTACACTTTTTTTTCTCTTTATAATTCTCCCCATTAAATTCTCTAATACATTGGTCATTATGAGCACATTATTCTCATGCTTATCTTCTTCATAAAGCTCCAATAATTCATCATAAGCTTTTAACTGTTTAATCAACCCCCTTCTAGTAATCCTTGCTCTTGATGGTGGGGCATCAAAAGTTCTTGGAACTAATGGCCTATTTTCATCATAAACAACCATTTCTATAGACTGAGGTGGGGGAGGTGGTGGTGAAGAAGGGGATGGAGATTTTGGTTGCACTTGTTGTGTTTGAGGTTGTTGATTCTACAAAATCTCAACCATTATTTTCAACTCTACAATCTTTTGCCTATCCTTATTATATTCAATAAGAAGATCATTATATTTCTTGGTTTCATGATCATACTTCTTGTATAAAGATTTTGTTGTTGCCTTGCTAAATTTGGCAACATTTACAACAAATGTGGCTACTTAGTGTCTAAAAATATTTTTATTATTAGGCCCCCTCTTAAATCACTGGCAAGCTTTGCAACTATGGGATTATTTGTGTTTGGTTCTAGTGCCTAAATAGCTAGATTATCCTACTTAGGGCTAAAATATGACCCATATAGTGCACATAATGCCTCATCCTTGGTAGAAAATACCCGAGCAACATGTTTTATGATAGTATCAAGGGCTATAGCAGATGCTATATCCCACTCAGGTAATATGAGAATACCACTCTCCCTTACAAGTTTTCTAGCCTCATCAAGCATCATTTCCTTTTGATCTAGTTTTATTTTGAGCACCATCTTTCAGATATCTTCTCTTGGCTGCTTAGTGAATTTAGCCATTTCCTCATTGAACCTCCTCTGCTAATCATTTCTCTTGGTTTTATAAAAAAATTATTTAAACACATTGCTTTTGAAAGAAGTGTCATCATCCATAAAATTATTGCAAGCCTCATCCTTGACATCATCTGCATTATCAACTCCTGTCAACACTGCTTTGATGACCCTATTTTTTGGAGCTGGTAGATCATCATCCCTCTAAGGGGATGGCATATGTTGCATGATGCCATCTGTGGTTACAAAAACCTCTTCATCTTTAGAGTCCAAAGGGTAGTCAACAATTCCAAAATTTTTAATATTTCCCCTCTTTGGAGAGGACTCCCTTTGTGGTGAATTAGGATCAATAATATTCTATGGTGGAGATTGGGGTGCTTGAGGCATAGGGGTTGATGCTCATGAATCTTTAGATTGTGTAGGAATGGCCTTGTTTGATCCTTTGTCGCAACCTCCTTGGGTCTTTTGATGAAGACATGTGATTTTTTAGGGGGTTGGTTAGTGGGCCTTTATTATATCATGGGGGCTTTCCCCTTATCCCATTCTTGTTCTTTAAGCTACCCCATAACCTGATCAAAGTTCTACAATATAGCCTCAATTCTCAAATGTGGATCATCAATGTTAGCATAAACTATCTTGAAATTGGGATCACTTTTCTGCTTCACCTTCTAAGTTTCTCAAAGGAAATCCACTTTACTCTTTTTTCCTCAATCTCCTTAAAGTCAAATCTATTTTTAATGACATCTTTCACATAATCCACTCCATGCCAATATTTTGACCTACTAATCCTTACTCTTAAAGCACCAATGAATCCTTTAGGACAAAAAGCTCTAGCCCTGCAAGGTTTCATCTTGAGAGGATTTAGCAAATCAAGAATTTTTCTCCATCCCTCTTTTCCCATTACAAAATCTAAAAAAATTGTGACTAAAGGGAAGATAAAACCGTTCTTTTTATTTGCTAAATGAAGTTTTTTAGTCCATCCTAGCTGCCACATCAGTTCAAGAAAACCAAATCTCAATTGTAAAAATCTTGGAAAAACATGTGGGGCCACATTAGTCCCATACACCCTAAGAATGGTCCAGTTTGTATGCATAATAACATCACCCCAGTTATGTTTGATTCCTAGCTCAAGCCTTCTTTCCATTGGCCTTAGAAAATCATGTAACTCCTTAGGAATATTTGACACTTCTCCTCTCAGATAACACTTTACGTTTGCAACAAACAAGTTTGTGAATATCACAAAATTTGACTATGAGCAATGTCTATCTAAAAAATATGTCCACATTTGGATAGGGAGGTCAACACCTTTTTCATCCTTCATTGTTATTTGTAATCTTGGACTCAAATCATTCTATCCCCAAGACAAAAAAATGTGACATAGAAGTGAGTAACATCAAAACATAACTCTCTTCTCTCCATTATTTATAACTACCAATCCCTTGTGGATGGTATTTGACAAGTATGTGGCAAAGTCAGATTCTTCATTTAGCTTTAGATTTTGAATCTTGGCTACCATGAACATGTAAAAGCCACTAGCATTTTTTGCTAAGGAACAAACCCTATAATTTATTAGACTATATAATAATTTTTGACAAAGTACCCCTCAAAAACATCATGGAAAGGTTCTTGGTCTGTAGGGGATATTTTGACCATTTTCAATTTTTTTATCTTTCACCCAAAGCCTTGGTAGCATCATAACCCTATACGTGATTTTGTTTTTCTTATATTATGTTTTAAAATATTCAAGTTTGATGGGATTCTAAGAATTGGGGTTCAGTTTAAAGACATCAATGATTGACTATTTCTCCAATTTTACCATCTCAACACCCCAGTGTGTTCTTACAATACTGATGTTCTCATCACACTTAGTTGTTATTGCTTTGAGCGTGTCAATATCAAGGTATACATTTGGGATGACCAATTTTACTAAATCTAGACTCTAACAATTACAACTTGGGACTGGGGCATTCCTCTTCCCATATCAGTACTTGAAAAGCTCCTAGCCAGAAATTTTCATCTCCACATCTCCAACCCCATAATACATGTCAACCAAACCCTTATCAACTCTCGGGCCCTATAATTTTAGTTTACTATTGACCCTATCATTTGTTGAACTAAGAAATTAGGCAAGAAGGTCATCATGGATAGCTCTTTTTGGGATAGAATTTTGGGGTAGAAATTATGCAATAATATTAAGGAAAACTAGGGTTTATAAGCGATTATAGGGTTTAGACACAATTACAGATGAAACTAGGGAAAATTACGAATACTGTGAATGCAAATAATGAAATTCAAGCTTATGATAACCTAGAATGCTATTTCAAATTTAAAACTAGCAATTGCATGTGATTTTGTGTGAAATTGAGTAAGGCAGAGGCAAATTGCAACTTACATGTGCATGAATGGTGAAAACTCTAGATTTTTTGATGTAGAGAGCTCAAACTTTGCTAAATTTGATATCCTTTCACTTTAGAATTCTTTGGTAATTTTACAATAGGGTGTTAAAGCAAGATTTTATGGAAAAAAACATTAAATTTATGTCCTATGAAATCATGTCTAACATTACTCTTGGCTCGCACAAACTAGAACGACTTCATGTAGTTGTTTCTTTGATTTTGAATTTTAGTTGTTGATCGCTGACTAATCTATTTGATTGAACAACCCTAATGAAGTCAAACAAGTTTGAAAAAAATTGATTGGATCTAAAAACAACATTGGCCAATTGTATTCCTCCATGTGGAAAAGCTCTTTACATGTTACCTTGGGCCCCACTACCTTGGAAGTGTCGGCAGAGTCCACGTGTCATCTTCTTGCACCCCCATGCTCATGTATTGGGTGACATATCAAGTCATGTAGAATGGTGGGAAGGCCTCCAGATCTTACCATATGTCCAAGATGCACACATTTTATTTTTCCCTTGTATACCTCCATACTTAGTGAATTTATTTGGTATACTTTAATCCTTGATCAAATGACTAAGATCTTTCCACTTGGCATCTTCCCACACCACCGTAGTCAACCAAGGTCTTCATAGATGAACCCTCACAAAATGGTGAGGAATGGTCATGATAGTGCCACATGGAACCATTAGGGCACTTAGATCATGGGCTTGCCAATAGCCTTGCATAACCCTGCATAGATCATTGTATAAGATGGACACATGGTGCCCTCTTGCAACACCACACTTATTTTTTAGTGAATAATTTAATCTATGCGAGCTGGAGGGGACCAATGAGGACAAAACATATGGCAATGTGGGACCTAGGAAGCACTAGCTTAAGGTATTTTTAGAGAATGTGTTTTAGGTTATGACTTAAGATGGGGCCATTCACTAGGTTGACAAATGATTTAAGACATATTTAATTCATCTACCTAAGGTGTAAAACATTAGACTTATGACCAAATATTTTCATGCCCCATGGGAAAGTTTTAACAAATATTTTAAAAGGAGAGATGACCAACAAGACTAGGCCTTAGGGGTTGGTAAACACATGACTTCAATGGCTTGAGTGGTAACTAACATGACTGGTAACTAGCAGCAACAATTCAATGAGAGAATATAAAAAGTGGCCAAGGAATTAAACTATTAGGGTTCAAAGAGGGTTTTAGCCCTTTGGTGAACCCTAAACATAACATAAGATAAACCCTAGCTTGCAAATGACCATCAAAATGTTCAAAATTTTGAAATGAATGATCAAAACCACAAAAAATTTCAAAGTCCTATCAGTGGTTCTTTTTAGGGATGTTTGTTCAGCATGAACAAAGCGAGATCCCATGAATCTCATAGAGGAGTAGACCAGATAACATAGAACACACTTAAAACATGCCCGTACAAGGCAAGGAAAAAAAATCGGGACAAACCCAAAAGAAAAACCAAACCCTATATATAGAAAATACATAAAATATAATATACATAGAAATAAACATACCTCATGTGAAGTATGGCTTCAAGAATTGTCCATGTATTGAAAATTTCAAAAGTTCACTAATCAAATTTTGTAGGAAGTAAGAATCTTCTCCATGAGTGTTGTTGATCAAATAAGGGACTAGCCATAGAGCATCAAATTTCCCATGTTTTCCTTTATCTTGAGCTTTGGCATTCCATATCAACACTATGCTTCCAATCTCAAACTTTCTAGGAGAATATCTTTTTTCATGTAAATTCTTCACCTGTAGTTGTATCTTCATGTTTTTATGTTGTGCTTCTCTTCTTGTTTCATGTAGTTCTACCAAAGCATTGATTCTCTTCTGCATATCATCTAGGACACCATCTTAATATCCTTGAATAAATTTATGCACGTGCAGAAAGTTGTTGGTTGGCATCCTAGCCTCAAGACCATAAACCATATCAAATGGAGACTATCTCATTTCCTTTTTAATGGTAACTCTATTAGCCCAAAGTGCTTGTCTCAACTTTGAATCCCAAGCATTTTTGTTCTTTTCAATCACCCTTTTGATGATCTTCATTAAGATTTTATTGCTAGACTCTACTTGTCCATTTCCTTATGGGTGACATGGGGATGAATATGAAACTAAGATTCCATATTTATTACAAAATTCTATAAACTCTTCTGACCTAAAGAACATTGCATTATCAGATATTATTTTCTCAGTTACTCCAAATATAGTCAGAATGTTGTTCATTAAAAATTCCACTACCGCTTTAGTAGTATCCTTCCTTGTAGGAATAGCTTCAACCCATTTTGTGAAGTAGTCTGTGGCTACCAAAATCCATGAGTGTCCACCACTATATTTTTCTGCAATTTCTCCTATAAAGTCTATTCCCTATTGTTATAATGGTGCTTGCACTTTTATTGGTCTAAGGGGAAAATTTCCTGAAAACTTTAGCTTCCCTGAGAATCTTTGGCATGCATCACATGCCCTTACCAATTTTTGTGCATCTTTAAATAGTGTTGGCCACCAAAACCCTTTCCTCAAAAAATTGTGTAGTATTTTTGCCCATGTAGTGGCCACCAAAAAAACCATAATGCATTTTAGTTAAAATCTCCAAGGCTTGTTCACCATTGACACATTTTGATATTATTCCATCCATATTTCTCCATCATAACCCATTGTCAATGATAACATATTTTATGGCCTACAACTTAAGTGTTCTCTTTTGGAACTATTAGTAATCCACTCAAGGCATGACTTATTTTATAAATAGAAGACATGTTTTTACCACTTTGAAGTCTATATGTCATAGATGGGAGACACATCTATCTCTTCAAAATGATTGATCTGATTTACTTCTAAGTTAGTCATTGCCATTAGTTTGGAAAGTCCTTGTTCCTTGACCAAATTAGTGATTTGTATGTCAATGTTGAATTCTTTCACTCTTTTTATCCATCCGCATCTTCTACCTATGACTCCCTACTACGTGAATATATCCTTGACTGCAACAGTGGGTACATATACAACAATTTTGCACCAACCAGATATGATCTACAAAATTTTACTTCCTTTACCAGAGAATAAGCTTGCTTATTAGTTACATTATATAACAACTCAACATCTTGTAAGGATTTATCAAAAAAGGAAATAGTCTTCTCATATCCGTCTTCACTCTTTTATAAATGTATTGCAACAATATTGTGAAAGGAGGCAAAGGAGAATAGTTGGAAAGGATTTGTAAAATCATGAGACTTCAAGATTGGTGCCTCCTTAATAGCCTATTTTATTCTTTTGAAAGCCTTAGTTGGATCCTCATTCCATGCTATTTTCTCTCCTTTTTTCAACATCTTTGATATTGGTCTTGTGATCTCTACAAAATTAGTCACAAACCTCCTTAAAAAATTTACCTTCCCAAAGAATGATTGGATGCCTTTCACACTTTTTGGTTGTGGTATCCTATCCATTGCATCCACTCTTTCAAGGTCCATCCTCACTCCTTACTTGGAAACTGTTGGAAAAGTATGCCTCAATCATCACAGGCTGAAACCTCCATTGGAGTCAAGTTGGTATGACATCTATCATGTTTGGCTGACTAGCAGTTTGGAACATCATGTTTTGTACAGGTCGCTGTGACCTAGCTTTTGTCTCACCAAAAGGTTACTCTTTGGAGCTATCGCTGTGACAAGAAGCTTTCAGTATGACCTCTTACTGCGTGAAAATCTTTGGCCGACAGGCCATTCAATCGTGTATTGGGGAGACTCATAACGACCATGAGCTTCAGGATAACCTATGCCGGTTCGGTGAGAAGTCTCAACAAATAGCCAATGTCTCATTGATAGTGTATGTATTGAAGTATTCGGGATAACTAAGGGTTCTCGCTAAGAAGTCTCAACAAAGTGTTAATGTATCGCCGATAGGAATACATATGATGTCTTTGAGGTAACATAAAGATCCCAGTGTGAGGTCTTAGCAAATAGTGAAGGTCATGCTGACAGGGACATCCAAATGTTGATCAGAGTAACTCAAAGCGATCAAGGAAAGGTCTTGGTGAGAGTGTTAAGTCTCGCCGACTATTTGGTGTTTG